>QAOC01008910.1:380132-403557 GCA_003255005.1 Begonia fuchsioides | reverse complement strand
CAAGCAATCTCATGGGGGTGACCGTTTGTGCAAGGTTCACGCGAGGATGGTTGTCGTCCTCCTTATTGATACACTGCCGTTGGAGGATGGTATGCGTGCAAACCCTAAATGAATAATATACTCATTTAACAACTATTATACAGTCATTAATAATGACTGTACACTCAATTTAACTCTTATGATTCACTTTGCTCCCGTGCATAACTAGGCCAATGAGCTCCCGGTTGAAAGCCAAGTTCATCCACTTACCTTCTTCAAAATCATAGAATTGATCGAATAAAAGTCTCTTCCATGTGCTTCGATAATGAACGAATTTTGAGGCAAACACAGAATTCTCTACCTATTAATATCATCACAAATGTAAAGCTCGTAATCGAAACCATCAGGAACCCTAATGGTCTTGGTCGGATCACCGACCTGAACAATAATCAGATTTTAGTGCCGACAGAAGGGCCTCCCCATCTCGGGGAAATCCAGGTTTCTGATGGTCGGAATGACGATGTCGAGCTCGTCTTCCAACAACGGCGTGGCGGGGGTAGAAGCTCCGGCCATGGTTGATTCCGGAGAAAGGAACGAATCTTGGATTCCTTTTCCCATGCTACGCCAGTTCATGGCTTTTCATGGACCCGCACTCTCTCCACCGTACAGTTTTTTAATCACAATCATATCATATCACATGGAAATATCCTTTCAACTTAACTTAATTATTGGTATATGCTAATCGAATGATACATTATAATATAAATTCAAAAAATGTAAAATTAGGTGGGGAATGAAATTTGCATTTCAACTTTCAACCGAAATATTTAGAAAATGTTTTACAAGCAATTATAATTTAAAATTCATAGCAGGGTAATTGCAATGAATACTTTGTAATTTAAAAGTCGTCAGTAAACACTTCAAATTTTAGTGTAATTGTGATATATATTTTTTCACTAATTTTAACGATGTTCATCTATTTAGTTAACACATTTCACTAATAAATAGTAATGAAAAAGTTGAAAAAATAAAAATTTGTGAAAATTCTTATTTTTATAAAGTTGAATGAGTGAGATAAAAATGTAAATTATTATTATATCTTCTTCTAACTACATTGATAAAAATAGTAAACTAAATTGATTAACATATTAATTTTAAAAAAATACGTGATGATAGAGTGTTCGCTACGATTATTATATAGTTTAAGGTATTTATTGATGACTTTTAAAGTGCAAAGTATTCGTTGCAGTTATCATCATAGTTCAGGATGTAGATTTATATTTATATAAAAAAAACTTGAATAGCATGGTAAGTGAAGTTACTTGTTAAGCATCCTCATATTTAGAAAGTGTAAAAATAAAAAAAAATTAAAACTTTGAATAAATAATTTGATAAAACTATTAACATTGAAAATGATATCAACATCTAAGTGATGGGCCGAATGTCAGTGCACCGATCGCATCTCACTCTCATGCGGCCAAGCAATAGAGTGGTTCACTCATGCCTATCACGTTATCACGAGGGTATGTTTTTATTAATTTTTTTAATCATATATTATCAAAATTACATGAATTTTTTAAGAGATAAGGCCAAAACGAACATAATATTCCAAATATTTGTACATGGCTAGTATAACATGACGACGGCAAAAGTTAAGAATACATAATTGTATATTTGATTAAGCTTATAAAACTTGAGATCGAAGAGGGATTGGGAGGAGTGCAGAAGAACAAAACCCATGCAATTTTTGGCGTTAATTAGAAACAAAGATATAAATTATTTTATTAAAATAAACACAATTTCAAATATGTGTATACTTGCATCACAATAATAATTAATAATTTGGGCTA
This sequence comes from Begonia fuchsioides, assembly GCA_003255005.1. NCBI lineage: Eukaryota > Viridiplantae > Streptophyta > Magnoliopsida > Cucurbitales > Begoniaceae > Begonia > Begonia fuchsioides. The sequence continues at coordinate 401,728 of QAOC01008910.1, read as the reverse complement.
AAGTTTCTTGAAGAGATCTTCATTGTTCGGTGGAGAAGAAGTGATTGACTGTCGGCATGACCGCCGGAGGAATTGGCGGAGGCCCAGGCTGCACGTACTTCTCTCCCTCTTCTTTGTTCTCTAGAACTCCCGTTTTCCGATTAGCTTTATTAACTCTACAAAATAAAATGAGACTAAAAAATAAAATTTTTAGGAGTAATTAATTAAATAATGCAATAAAAATTGAGTTTAATTATACCTAACAGCTGGGTTCATTCGAGCATTCCTTGTAAGTTGGAAGGTGCACATACTCGTCACAAAGGCCATGGCAGCCAATAGTGAGTTTTGCGAGAGGTTTCTAATTAAAACTGGACAGTATAATAAATTAATAATACAACAAAACTATATTATATAATAAAAAAGCGATATTTGTAGCTCCATTTATTGCAGACCATTATCTTATGAATCCAAATGAAAAGCACTAGCAATGGGAGATCCTATACTTCCCTCGTGCCCAGGTAGCTACGTATTAAAGAAAGCTCCCCATCGTCAACAATGGCGGTCCTGGAAATCGTATCACTGGGTCGAGAATAAGACAAGTCTTCGATCGTCAATTTTCACACTCAAACTGAAACTTGATTTTATTTTCTGTCATTCTCACCTTATCTTCCCTTCGGATACATAATTTCAGAGAAGACCGACTTGGAAGCTCCTTTGTTCGAACCATTGCCGGTTTTCGACGCATCGCTGCTGCTGAACATGTCGTCAATGTCGTATTCAGAGCCTGTGTTTTTCGAGCTTACCATCGTAAATTCGTCCTCCAGGTCCTCTCCGTCGCGTGCTTCGCCATCAACTCCCCCGGAGATCGGATCATCCCCGGCAGTTTCTTGCAGTTGCAGAGCGAACTCCAGGCCCCAGACCAGATCGTTCATGGAGGGCCGTTCGACTCCCTCCTCGTTCAGACAACTCATGATGATCTCGCCCATCTTTTTCAAGCATCTTTGAGAAATTTCTTTCTTCAGTTTTGGATCGACGACTCGTGCAAGATGGTTTCGATTGTACGATGATCGGACCCACTCGGCCAGGCTTGCCTTGTCTTTCTCCTTCGTTCGTGTCAACGCCGGTCGTCCGCAGAGAACTTCGCAGAGCACGACGCCGAACGAGTACACGTCGGATTTCTCCGTCAGCTGATGCCGGCGATAGTACTCCGGGTCCAAGTACCCGAAACTGCCTTTCACGACGGTTGTGACGTGGCCATCGGTTTCACTCGTGGGCCCGATTTTCGATAGCCCGAAATCTGAAACCTTGGCCACCCATTTCTCATCTACCAAGATGTTCGTTGACTTCACGTCCCGATGAATGATCGTGTGCTTCGCGCCGGTGTGGAGATAGTGCAGCCCACGCGCCGCTCCGAGGCAAATCTCCAGGCGTCGCTTCCACGAGAGAGGTGGGTTGCTCTCATCGCCGCCGTAGAGATGGCTCTGGAGGGTCCCGCGCTCCATGTAATCGTAGACGAGGATCATCTCGTCGCCGTCGTTGCAGTAGCCGATGAGAGACACTAGATGAAGATGACGAAGCTGGGAAAGCATTTCGATCTCCGTTTTGAACTCGTGGGCCCCCTGATTGGAGCCTGGCTTCAGCCGTTTGATCGCGACGGGGATCGACCCTTCGTCAATGTAGCCTTTGTAGACGTTGCCGAATCCTCCGACTCCGATGACGAACCTTTCGTCGAAGTTGTTGGTCGCCGATTTGATCTCGGCCAGTGAGAAGCAGCGACACAGATGGAACGGTAGAGTCGATCCGCGAGTCTTGTTGGATTTAGTCGTTGTAGCGAAAGAAAATGGACTCCACCTCGAAGCTTTATCGGTGGTGCTATGGTAGTTCCCTTTTCCTTGCCGCCTCCGCCAAAGGAAGAACCCCGCCGCAACAATAGCTAATCCTAGAATCCCGCCGAGAACCGCTGCTATGATTACCATCACGTTCTCCTTCGACCTTCGGGATTCCGACATCGGCGTTGAAGGGACTGAGGCAGAAGGGGGTGTCGGGAGTGGGTCTGGATTTTTTCCGGCTAGATTTCCGGTGGAGTCGTTTAACTTAAAAATCTCGGCTCCATTCAAGATTGCATCGGTGTATGTAGTTTTCCAATCATCCGGGTTCGCTTGAAGAGCAAGGCGGAGAGTGACTTTCTTCTCACCGGAGCTACTGGATGCGAAAACTGTGTAATCTCTGTAGTACGGAACCCCTCTTGCTCCGGCCCAGATAATCACATCGGCGTTTCTTTCGGCGATCTGATCATTTATGTAAATGAGAAAAGCTCTTTGATGTTGCTCGGTAATCTCCGGCTGAAACTCGCAAAAATGGAGCCTCACCAGGTAATAAAACGAAGGATCGACGGAGAATTCCCACGTGAGATTGAAGCTCTTGTTTATAGTTTTGTTCAGCCCCATCGTTCTCGCAGTTCGATAAACATCCTCGGGGGCCGTGAATTCTGGTATTTTAGTGAAGCTGAGCTGAATACTGTTGTTAACGGGTTCAACGAGCTCCGGTCCAGATTCCGTCAAGTAATCTCGGTCCGACGACCAGGTTCTAAACATCCCGGTGTCGTCGTTGTCGGAGATAAATCTTCCTCCGACGTTCAGCCTGTAAACCATCTCCAGAGCGGTATTATTGGTGACGGGAAAAGCTCTCTCTTGTCCGATGAACAGAGTCCCTAATTCCCCGACCGGCGTGTAGTAAAGATCTTGAGGCATGGAAATGATTTCGATTCCGTTAACAAAAGCATACGTCGGTAAATCGCCATTGACGCTCGGAGTGAAATTTATGTTGAGCTTCTGATCTTCCTTCACGTTGAGACAGAATTCTCTCACGATTGTTGTTTCGCCTAGCGCATCGGCAGTGACCGAAGCGTTGAAGTCCTTCAAAAGGGTGAATCCGCCGCCGGCGCTGACAGAGAAAAGAGCTAACGAACGGTCAAAGCCAGTATAGAATGCCGGGTAAAAGTAAAGCCGGACGAATTTCCTGCCGGAAGTCACCGGAAAGGAGTAGGTGAACTGAGAGCGAGACAGCCTTGCGGCGGAGAAAGGAACACTAGCGACGGAAGAAGACTGTTGCAACGCCTTTGAAGTCTTAGATGCTTTGTTCTCCGTTACCTGAAGAGAAAAGAATTTGGAGTCTATATCTCCGGCCCAGATCCGAGTATCGTCAGCCGTCGAGTTGCCGGAGGCACCACAGTTGATGAGAATTACATCGTCGGGAGTGTACGGTTTAACAGAAACGCCGGCCACTTGAATACTTAGCTTGTGGAAGAAGACGACGATGAAGAGGCGGAGGCAGAGCGGAACCGCGGCGGCGGAAACCATGGTTCTGCTAGTGGAACTGGCCGGCGAGGTAGCAGAGTTGGAACCCTTACCAAATTCTTAAGGAATTTGCAGGGTGAGGACTTGGGAGTCTACGCAAGGAAACAAGACAGGGAGGACAGGACTGAAGATGGACTTTTCTTCACACGGGTTTGAAATTTCAACTCTTATCTTCGATTTTTAGTATTTGAATTTGATTTTTAAAGTTAATATAAATGGATAATAATTGTACGTTGAATTAAATGAGAAATTGGAAAATACAAAGACTTTCCAGCTCATTACGCCGACAGTGGAATCATTGCTTCTTTCGCTGTCAACCACTGCTACACGAACTATAATAAAATATTATTAAAATTTTATAAATTTAAAAAAATACGAAAACTTCCTAGGTGTACTAAAAGACGAAACACTCGCGGCAGTATATCTCAACCCCATCCCGATCATTTACTATGAATTAAATCACGATAATTTAGTAGCACAAAAATGAAAGATACGTACCTGACATTATAAGGAACAATCTTAACATTGAAAAATTAGACTCTCATGCTATAGTGATACTAGCTTCAAACCCTAATTCTTGTACTAAATTTATCACAAGTTAACCCGGGAGCTAAGCTCGTGCGAGCCTTCTTCATTCAATGCTTTATGTGGTGTGGCTTCGAAAAGTCAAGAAAAAAAGAATCAATGTAGCTGCTACATATGATCAGAAAGTCGAGTGTGTCTAGTGCGAATTTTTATTAAATGATTGTTTTGCTAAATTTTTTATTATTAATTAAATATTTCTTTTGTTTATAAATAAACAATTATATCTTGACACTACAGAATTACTAAAAATTTTTAATATAAATATAAATAAAATTAATTAGCAAAACTTAATAGATCGTATGTAGATAGTATGTCTTCTTAACTACTATGTGTTAATTGACATAAATAAAAATTTAAATATTTTTTATAAAACTGATTGAAACTTACAAATGGAAATGCGGATAATTTTATAATTACTTTTTAATTTTTTTTAATGAATAATTATTTATATTTGGATGTATAAATTTTTTAATTAAGCCCTTCCATACATGACATCTCAACATGCATATCAATAAGTCCTGTCTTAGCCAATAAATAAATCCTAATTAGAAAACATGTCTCATTAGTAGTGTACATTTATTATTTAGAACGGGGAAGGTGACGTTTGAGCATTGAGATTTGACGTGGCTTCCAATAATATCACACAATTTTCACTGAAATATCACCATATTTCATCATAGTTCGGCTCGACCAGTGCAATTTTATTGAAAAATAGTACTGTCCGATCCACAGTTTCTCGCAATGGGCTCAGAGAGAGAAGCAAAGCAAGAGAAGCTAAACCTTATCCGCCATGAAAGCCACTGCAAACTCAAGCTTCTCTAGTGGTCTCATTAATGGCGGTCGTCTCCTCCTCCATATTGTCTCTGAGCTTTCTGATGAAATATAATAAAGATGGTATGAATTATTAAGAGTAATATTAAGTTTATTGTTTCTCATAATATTTTAAAATACATATTAATCCGTCAAATAATTATTATTATTATAAACATATTAATTATTTATTTATAATTTATGACATTAATTATACGTCAATTTATCATTAAAACATATGATATATGGATAAACGTAAAACTTTGGCCTTGGTAGAATTCGGGTTAAACAAAACATATCAATGTACACAGAAAACATGAAACCTTAGCTATCTGCAGTCCGGGTTGCACCGAAATTCTTTCAAATTACGAGATATAAAAAAATAGAGACTTGACTATGTGACAAGAAATACAATAACTATTAGTCAATTAGTAACGTGACATGCTTCAATGGTTATCATATAACACAAAGTTACCCTGCACATAATTTCTGGTTTCTGTTTCTGGTTTCTGGTTTCTGGTTTGTATTTCTTTCTCCTTTAAAACTACATNTTTCAAATTACGAGATATAAAAAAATAGAGACTTGACTATGTGACAAGAAATACAATAACTATTAGTCAATTAGTAATGTGACATGCTTCAATGGTTATCATATAACACAAAGTTACCCTGCACATAATTTCTGGTTTCTGTTTCTAGTTCTGGTTTCTGGTTTCTACATCCAGTATCGAAACAAGAAGAGTGAGAGAATACAGAAGGCTATAACTTCTTTATTTTTGTGTAATATTTCGGTTTCACTTTCTGATCCTCTGGTGCAAAATTGTGTGTCGGCGCCTGGAAGCTTGTTCTCTCTCTCTTAATCCAGCGGCTCGTGGTTGTTGATCGGCGGCGGTTGACGAGCCATGTGCTGATTATCATAGTCCGTCGCGATCAAGCTTTCTATCTTTTCTGATGGATCGACACTTCTCTGTCTTTTGAGAGCAACGCCCTTACGTCGTGTGGGTTCGTTTTCGTCCGCCATTGTTGAGCTCTTGAAGCTGGTTTTGATGGGTTTTGTTGGCTTGGAATTGTGATAACCCTGCTTTGCTTTTGTAGTTGTGAAATGGGCTATTTCTCTCTCATCATGAATTCCAAACTTGGCTGCAGTTTTCATATTATCAGCCTGTTGAAACCAAACCACAAAGAACTAGTCAGGTTTAGGGTTTTATCACGTCAATTGTGATGCTTTTTTTGTCAATTTTTGCTTACAAAACATGTTTCCGCTAAATCTGGTCGAATATTCTCATGACAGTAGAGAGAGAGAGAGAGAGAGAGAGATAGAACCTGGTATATTACTCGATTTGAAGATGTTTCAACAGAGTTGTTTGATCCATTATGTTCAACTCCTGCATTTTCAGAACAAGAAATATCTAAATGGCACCACCTCTTCTTCCACCACCCAACCAACTTAAACTTTCTTCCATCACTATCAAAACGATGCAAGAATCTGATTATAACCTAAGAATCTGCAACCAAACACTCCCCATTTCACTCGCATATACTTCTTTTCAAACAAAAAACGAGTACTTTAAATAATATTTAGATATATATATACTAACTCTTACACTCTTTGTTGATCTATTGACTAGTTATGCGCAGGGGTATGATGTTTTGGGCCATCATAATCTGCAGTAAAAGCTACAGAACCACTGATTTTATCTCCCTCTCTAAAGTTTACCCTTAATTTCCCCTTTTCTTCAAACTTATATGAATGGGTTGCACCTGAAGTCGTGGAAACTTCCATTTCATCCGTCGTTTCCATCATCATTTTCCTTCCTCCGAGCCCCTTCCCCTTCATCCCGGTATCCTGCAAATAATATTCAAAAGATGACGTAAAAGAATCCATTTTTACATGAAAAATACTTCGCTTTACTAACACGTGGTAAACGTGAATTCACAGATTATAGATAATGAAAGAAAACTGTACAAAGTTAAAATCCCACCCTTTGAAAAGATACGTCAGTTTTTGCAGTTCCTGAAGAATGAACTTCTTTACCTACAAGCATAAAAAGAAGCCACGTCTAAACAAACTATTACACTAGAAATAACTTCAACTCTTCCTGAAAAATAAAATAGCTATAATGACCTTGGAGAGTATTATTAAGAGAGAGTCGCAGAGAAGAAATGATAAAGAGAAGACATAATGATTTGGCTAGACGCCTAAATTTCGCCATTCTTATTGACTGGAAGCTCAAAAGAGAGGAAGACTGGAAGTGCTGAGAGAGGCAGGGCTTTATAGAACAGGAGAGGAAGAGATGGTTCAGTCCACTAGGGTTTCTAACCCACCATGTATGTGGTCAAATCTTTTCCTCGGAAGACTACAAACAGAACAACTCACTGTCAAAGAACCCATGGTGTTTGGCTTTTGATTGTTTGAACGCAGTACATATCGTGGACTGAACTGAGCTGAAACTTTGGCGATTGTGCAGGCCATGCAACGAGGTGGATTACGTGGCGACCTTCAGCTCTCCTTAAGTATCTCCCTCTTCATATTATTTGTGTAAATATAATATATAGTGAATATAATTGTTACTTTAATACCATGGAAGTAGTTGGGGTTGGGCAAACAGGACCGACCCATTTAGTTAAACCGGAACCCAACGTTTAGGGTTTGGTCGGGATGGTTCATATTATATATTACAAAAATTAGATCGGGTTACATTTTATAGTTTGAATTGCGGGTCGGGTTAGATTTTTTGTCAAAACCGAATTGAACATCCGATTACATTAACCTAATTTTTTGTACCTAATTTTTTGTAAAGTTAATTAGTGTTTATTAGATGTAAGTTACTTAGTTTTCGATGCATTTGTTAACTTGACCATTTCATTTGATAAATTAGTATATCATTTTGTAAATATTCTTTTTTAGAGAACTTTTTTTTAATAATTTTAAGGAATTAAACCAAAAAAGATCGACCCAAAACTGAATTCTTTTTGGTTGGATTAGAGAATTGATTTCCGGGTTGCATGTCAAATTGGCTTTCGACTCTCGACCGAAAACCAATTGGGTTGGTTTCGATCGGTTAAAAAACCGACTTAAATCGACCCACACCCATCTACAAGTATCAGATATTAGGCATAGCTTAGGGTAAAAAACCGACTTAAATCGACCCACACCCATCTACAAGTATCAGATCTAGTGACAAAGAAATATGACATTTGGCTTAATTTGTATTCTTTTTTTAATCCATTTTTTCGATCGAGTATTTGAACCACAAAAAGGACCCTAATTATCGTTATTCGAGAAATCCACGAGTATCAAATAAAGAGCTTTGCAAGTGACATTTCATTGAACTGCTAAAGCGCATCATCTCTCATGAACACGAGGTCGTGATCTCCAACTCCATGTTTCTTTTTTTCTTGTCGTTCAAGACTGGGAACTCAAACCCTAATAAACACTTGCTTTAAAATGTATTTAAAATAAATAATGTCATAAAATAGAAAATAAATCACTAAACCATTGTAGCTTATAAGCTTCTAGGTTTAGAGTTGGGCAAGTGCTAGAAGGACCAACTTCCAATCCAAACAAGAAGTCGAAAAATCGTCCGCGCGGGCATAGTTCAGTTGACTTAGAGATGGTAGATTGTGTACAATAGCCTTAGTTCGACGTCTGCGCTGTCTTAGTGTGGAGTTGTTACCCTTAATGTTGGGATAGCTTCTTGGGATATCATGTAAAGACCTCTTATATCTGAGCCGCTGAGTCACCGTGATTTAACTCCCTCAAAAACTGTAGGGCCGGGATGTATGGGCCCTGAGAGCGAGAAATTTTGCCTTTTAAGTACAAAAAGTCAAAAATCCATACAAAAAAAAGTCTATTTCAGTGTTTCTCCAAGCTTTTAATTAAGTTATTTATCAGTAAACTAAAGGGCTTGTTGGCATGATTCGATCTTACAATCCATCGAGTTCCTATCATTTTATGCTATAGTCTGAGTCAAAATTTATCGAAAAATTGGAAAATAAACTTAACGTTACTCCGGCAGCAATTAAAACGTTCAAAACAAAGTACCGTACTTAGTTTAAAAAATCAAATCAACTCAATATTTGAAGAGTTTTAATTCAAGTGCCTTGTTATTATATCATATTTGACTGAGTTTAGATCTTTTGTCGACGAAAATCAGTATGAACATGGATTAAATTAGTGAATATGATCCTAAAGTTTGTACACGAGGTGTACGGAGTTCAATCTTTCGAGGTTTGAAAAGGTGCAACTTCTCACTGTAACCATTTTGACATTGATGGGGCTGCTCTTGCTTCGATTCCATAAATTTTGAAGGACCACTGTCACATGCTGTACACATAGATATATTTATTTAGATTGATCCTATCAATTGAATTCAAAAGTCGATAAGTTGTCGTGGTCATACCGATCTATTCGTTAGAGCGGCTGGATGGAAATTCATTTCGGGTCGGTTAGGGTCTATTTTTGTTCTAATTTCAATCAATCACAATATAAATGTTATAAACCGGGTCGGCTCCAAAAATCCAGAACTGTAAATTCCGGTTTCAAAATTCCTGTTTCAGTTCTATTTTAGAATAAAATCAGACTAGATCGGCCGGTGTCTGCCCGTAATTGATAGTGTGATTCCTTAATCGCTCAACCATAAAACCAAAAAGAAAAAGAAACGGGCAAATCGATCCATCGAAAATAAGGGAGAAATAGAAGAAAATGGAGAGGGGAGAGAGTAAGAGTACAAGCCGGTCGAGTTCGATCAAGCCGAAGACACTGATAGAATCAACGAGTTGCGATAGGAGGTCTTCTTTCTCAACCATTAAAACAGAGCACAATCCGGTCTGGATAATCTAAGGATGGACCCGGCTATCGGGTCTGTATTTTGGATAAAAAATATCCAATCGGTGAGTCTATTCAATCCAAACTTACATCAATTGTATTATTCGAATTCAAATTCAGTTCTATAAAATTTAAACTAGGAGATTACTGATTTAATTTGACTAAAATTTAATTATTTCTGACAAAATAAGTTGGTTCAATTAATGGATGAGGTTCTACAAGTTAATTTATGAAACTATATTCGAACTAAAACTGATTGAATTTAACATAAATTTAATCTAATCCAACTACGCGTTCTTCTTGAACAAATGCATTGCATCGCTGTAAATCGCGACGAGATTGGAGATACGGCAAGAATGATCATGAAAATACCCATGAGTTTATCCTTCTTCGTCTCAATGTTATAGCGATCCCTAAATCACCAAGCACAGACATGAATATCATCGAAATGTACAGCATTTTTATGATTGATGAACGGCGAAAAAATGTTCGAAAAGAACTAACCTTGGAGCGATGGAAGCGGGAATATGAAACCGATGCAGACGGCCGACGTGGCTCCGGTGAATTGGAAGGCATCCCAAATGCTCGGAATGAAATTTGGCCCCAAGAAAATGGTTATAATAAGAGCTATTGATGTAAAGAAGCTGTATAAAATGGTTTCAGTTGATTTCGTAGGCACTTTTCGAAGAACAGAGTCGATCAAAATGTAAGTTTTCTACCTTTTTTACAGATGATGTAATCGATATTACGATATCACTAACCAATTCGCTTAAAGCATGACAATGGAGCAAATATCCCGAGTGTGGTGACTAAAAGCACAAAGCTCCTACCGCTCCACCATTGTTCCACTTTCAAAATTTGCAGAAAAATTCAGTGTACATGTTTTTGAACGGTGCCTTCATCATCGGATTAAGGAAGGAGCATGAAAGCTGTCGGAAATGGAGTTTGTTGACTGGGTTTACCTAGCCCAGATAGAAGAGGAAAGCCAGCCAAGCCCACTTCTATTTTCACTTTCTGCCATTGCCATGGAACTCGACAAGCGCACCACGTAACATGCCCCCACATTAGCCCACGTCAGTCTCGATGTTGGGAAAATTGCTGTAAACTTCCCGTTACTTCGTTCGCCATCATTCCCCCCACTTCGATCTTCCACCCCTGAAATTCCTGCCAAGTTTCTGACCAGGTTTTGTTTAACGCGCTCGTCTTCCATTGCATCTCTTATTTTCTGTTTTCGGTTTCTTTTTTGGATTCTCCTTTGCTAGTTTTATTTTCAGAAAGTGACTGAAATAAGGTAAATGCATCTAATGTTTCTGGGATTTCCTTGAACTCTTAAGTATTGGGTCGAATGTCAAATGGGTCATTTGGAATTCGCCTCATTTCTTCTTCGGTAATGAAACTTTGTATAGATTCATTTGATAATTGGAATCATGAAGCTCAAGTTCTCATTAATAGTAGGAAGCTCGCTGCGAGGACGTGGGCAATATGAAAAACTGAAATTCTATTCATTTTTTCCTAGATTTGAGGAATGTTGGAGCTTCTTTTGATTAGTTTATGCCTCGTGTAGTTCTGGCTCTCTAATAGCTCTCAGAACTTCTTGTTCGTTGCAGAGACGAAAGAGACATTTGAGTTCAAATTCATTATGTTTATTAGTTCTTTTTTCTGCAGATTCTGATCAATGTTTTTTTAAGAATTTGAAAAACTAATTTGAATCATTTAAATTTGGTGTTCCTTGAAGATCTTTTCAGTGAAATTTCCATTTTGAAGTTAATAGATCCAACCATTGAAATATTCTCGAACTAAATCTTTCTCTCTACACTTGCAGTCCAGGGTAAATTTGTTGAGGCATGGTTAAAAGGCCATTGAAATGAATTTTAATGCTGCAATTGTACCCGGCCTTTCGGTGGGGGTTGATATTGGAGAAATGGAAGCAGACTCTTATAGAATGGGCATACTTGATAGACTCTCTGCGAGTGGAGAGGCCATTGAAGAACCAGTGAATCCTGGAGAAATTCTGACAAGACTAGAATTCAGTCTCACTTGCTGTTTAGAATTCAGTCTCACTTGCTGTTTAGAGAAGAACCAGTGAATTTGATACTCAGTAGTTAATTCTGCTTCTGTTATCAGCGCTATATTGAATACTTAGCACCTATCATCAATTGCAAATGTCAATTGTCAAGTCCCTTTCTGTTCGATCATAGATTTTTGGAAGTTGTTCTTTTATCCAACCAGCTCACGGGCAGCTTATATGAACTAAGACGTTGCTGCATCCTATGACAATCGGGAAATAAATTAAGGTCGGGGAGAGAGATTTAAAACGAGGGGAAAGAGAGTGAATGGAGTATTGTTCAAAGCATTTTTACATAATGCTATTTTGCATTTTAGAGTAGGATAAATTTTTACTTAGCCTAAATACTATGCTCTTTCTGGATTTGTACTTAGAAGAAGCAATTGGTTTGGTTTTATTCGAAATCAAACCGAACCGAATCAAACAGAATTGAAACTATAGATTCCATGTATTGATTTACATGAAAGATTTGAATGATGTCACATCAACAATGTGACGATGTGATATTAGAAGAATTTAAAATTTTGGACGTCAGCATCTAGATATGTCTTATGTTAAAGAATAATTTTGTAAACTTGTAATTTTTTTTGATATTTTGTACATGATTGACAATTAAGTGTCAGCTTAGTTAAGATGTATCTAATATGTAGTAACGCAAATTTTAAATTTATTTGTTGTCAGTTTTTTATCATAATAATAATAATAATTTTTAATTATATCAAATATTCTAACAGCACATTTATGTTACATTACTTACTATATTTACCATACTTTTTTGAGCATTATAGTAATGATTTGTAAAAAATATATATAAGATAGAAGGTTATTTATGTATATTTGTCTTGTTTGACTTGACTCGTATAAACTTAACAAACTTAGCTCGATTAGGCTTGAGAGTTGACATGCTCGATTTGAAAAGTTCATTATGTTCGACGAGCCAATTTTTAGGCTCTATGTATACATAACATATATATAGGCTAGATTTGCCATAATTTTTTTGGAATTATTCATAATGATGAGCTAGATTTTAAAAAGTTGAAAAAATGGGATTAATATACCACCTAAACTATAATATTAATTGTAATAGATATCTTGTAGTGTGAAAGTCGTCGATAAATATCTTAAACATTATCCTAATTACAATAAACACTTTAATTTTTTAATTTTAAAATGTCAGTCAATTTAATTAGTCATTTTGATCATTTTAGTTAATTGTAATGACTTGTCGAGAAATATAAAAGATGTGATAGTAAATTTATATTTTTATTTAATTCATTTAACTTCGTAAAAAAATAATTTTTTTTATATATTTATAATATTTATTATCATTAAAATGTGTTAAGTGAATGAATGAACATCATCAAAATTAGTAAAAAAATATGATAAGAAAGTGTTTGTTGTAATTATAGTAAAGTTTATGGACATTAACGAATTTTAAAGTTCAATATCTCCATTGTAATTATCTGTATAATTAGGAGGTAAATGGAATTTATTCAAAAATATAAAAACAAAATTCAATTTTGATACGAAAATTAAATCATCAAATTATTCTTTGTGGAGTAAAACTATTTACGAATAAATTAGTAAATCAAACCGAATTAGATCAAATATCGACATAATATTAAGATCATGCCGACTATATACATGTTCACGTATTAATTAGCAAAACCGTTTGAATTTTGAAAGCTGCTACACATGTGGCTCTAGTGGTGACACAACACACAAGTATAATAAGTGGATTATAAAAATTAAATATAATTATTGTCGAAAATAATATCCAAAAACATTCTAAATCAAAACATAAAGACATGCTGAAAAGGATGTCATTTTTCAGACAAGGGGAAATGTAGGGCACTTGCTCTCTCTAGAAATTTAACTTTTTCTTTTATTTAATCGAGTGGGACACCAAATGATCACTTCAAAGATATGTGTATGTGTATTTTTATGTGTCGGAATTAAATAATAATCACAATAAAATAGGGTGAAACCCCATTTAAATCAAGATTTTAATGAAAGAACTCGAACTCGAAAAATCAAGTTTCATCGACCGATTTTGAAATTATAGGAGACCATTTATGCATATGATGTAATTATTTGGCTTTAAAGTTAATTCGAGAAGCCAATTTATGATAAATTTAGAAATTTGAAATTACGGAAATTTGAAATTAATGTTTTTTAAAACATTTGAAACGGAAACCAAAGGTTTCAAAGTAGGTTGGAGAGTCCTCTTCCACGAATAAAATTGTAAGGAGAAATAAAAATAAATGAATAAAGTTATTTAGCCTTGAGATGATGATCAGCTTTGATTCGATTTGGGCATAAAGTAAACGGACAAAACTTACAATCCTTAATCAAATCAAATAAGCTAATTGAATATAATAATAATAGTCAATCTCAGTTGGAGTACATGTATATGTATTTCGTTAAATGTTTGGAATTACTGTCGCACTTTTTTTAAATTTATGTTCATCTTTTTCGCATTTACTTGCCTCAAGTGTTAGAAAAAGAAGAAAAGTGTCCTTCAAAGGTGTCTTCCCCCATAACTTTAGGGCAATGTCTTGCCCTAGACATCATTAACCCTTCACTTCTTTCTCTTAATTTTATCATTTTCATACAGTATGTAATGCCGGTTTTATCATTTGAAGGACCTTTCGGCTACTACGAGCACAGTGCTTGCACGTTTTCTCCGGTGATCATCCCTACTTCCTCTACGTTTAGACAACTTTTTGAAAGAAATTGAAATTTGAAAAATTGACTTTCTAGAAAGAAGAAAGAACAAAATATAGAAGAGAAAACATTTGTCTTCTTTTCATTTCATTCAGCCATCATTTATAATACAAAGTGATATAAATAACATTAAAATTGAAATTACATCAAATAGTAACACTTAGACTATTTATTTCTAAAAATTTTCATAATAATATTTTGATCTTTCGTTACTAAAACAACCATAACTTTTGTCCCTGTGCTCGGAATGACCTAAAACTTAAACCAATGAAAAATAAAAATTCATAGGTCATATGGTAATTTTGGTGGCCGTTTACCTTTCTAATAGTCAATTGAAATTTATCATAAAAAGTTCATTCATTGAGTTTTTATTACTCTTGTTCATTGAATTTAATACTCTACACTTTTAACGATTGACGCTCTTAAAATTCAATCTGGTTCGCATGTGCTTACATGTAACGATAAATACAAGGTCAGGGTTATGGAGTTTTGTAATTATGTGTTTTGTCTTTTGAGGATGATTGGATTCGCAACTTGGTCTGGAGAAAGAATCCACTTGAATTCAATCTCGTCGGTAGGATAGAATTTGCATTAAAAACCATAGAATTAAGCTTCAATATGCGTTGTTCTTTGGGTGGGGATTTAGCACTTCGCCAGGGCCATGTTGGGGCTTGAAATGGCAGCAACAAGGAATACGCGAATGTACAGTACACACGTACTGTTCGACCAGAAAACATAGTGTAGTTATATCTGCATCCCAGTCGTCACTTCTCTCTCTAAAACACACAGAGAGAGGAAAGAGAGAGACCAAAAGACAAGGAGATAAAAATGTCTGAATCTTTCTAATGGCAATATTGACCAAGTTTTCGCGTGTGGAGAGCATGCATCCATTTTTTTATGAGTGGTTCTCTGAATTTTACGTGAGTATTTGATAAAATATTCATTTGCCTACATATATTATACGTCACATTTCATGAATTATCCGTTGATTGCGGTTCTGTTAATTAGATTAAATATGTATTAGATGATATAATCCAATCCCGCTAGTCTAAATGCGTAAATTATATATCATATTTTTCGTTAGCATCCCCTCGGCGTTCTAAATTAGCACGGGGAACAGTGTCAATTTAGGGTTAGGGTTTTCTAATTGAATTAGAACTTCTGATTCGAACATGTCTGTGACTCTAAAGACTTACAAGTTAGAATTTAGGGTTTTTGGTTCCTAAAACCGAAGCGTTTGATCCGATTCTGTCCATCCATTGCTGGAACATGATCTGAGCTTTGAGCTTTAGAATGGAACGTGCTTCTCAACAAAACTACAATGAGTATTAGGGTTTTTTGAGATTTTACTTATTCACTCTCTCTCTCTCTCTCTACCCACGATGTTTGTAGAAATCTTCAAATAATTGATGGGTGAAGAGTAAAGCTGAAGTCTAGGAGTAGCACAACTCTTTATTTCACTTCAACTTTAGTATTTCACAATTGATTTAGGTCACCATTTGCCTAAATAAATGAATAGTTTGGACGTGCCAAATAAAGTGGTCACATAAACTTCTTCCATACTCCAACTTCAGAATTCAAAAAAAGAGTACCCTACCTTAAATTTAGTATCATACCCTCTTACAAAATTCGATGACGCATTGAAAAATAAACTATGTAAATTTTAAATAAAATACATAGCAATATCCTAAATCAACCTTCCCTCTCCTCAAATCCATAATCTTGTTTTGGTCGGCATATTAACATTGGATTAACTCCATATATCCTGTCAAAGTTGTTTGATTTAGATAACAAGCTTAAAAGCATAATCTCGGTTTAACTTATAATCTCAGTTTTGTCCGTTGACGAATCTATTTTAACGATCATAATAAATTCGGCTATAATTATCACCTCGAATGAAAAATCGATAGGTGGGAACAGTGTCAATTAGACTCCATAAGCAAAAGTAAATTACAAAAGGAGGAAGAAATTGGAGGAAAGAGTTTTAAGGATTGACTTGTTGAGAACTCTATTCGCCTGAGCTTTCACTTTTCCTTTCATCACATTCCACCATTCCAATAATTGTACACCCCGCTAATCCCCCCACTCTCTGTGATGTAAGCAAATTTTATCCAAATTTCGGGTTATAATTTCGCGTCATGCGAATTCTATTCGGGTCAGACCAGGTTAAGATTAAGTTGAGAATGTTAGTTAGATGTTATGTTCTTTGTAACGTCTCGTTACATAAAGTCGAAAAAACTCGCAGTTGTATTTCGATTTTAATAATATTTATATATTGGTTTTTTCACGTAATTCATCTTTTTACCGGGTTATCATTAGAGTTCCAACCATGATTATTCTCGTATAATATTAATATTAAAGCATTACTCATGTTATAATTTGGAAAGACAAGAATTTTACTAAAATTTTAGTTTCTCAAATAATACACCTTAAACAAAGTTACAAAATTTATAGTTGTATTTTGATTTGATAATGCCTATGGATGTGCTTTTTCATGTATTTCTTCTTACTTGTGCCGTAATTTTTTCATGGATATCGTTTGATTTCTAACCATTGTTAATCTCATATATTATTAAAATAAAAAAAAATAATACTAGGGGTAAGTATGAGTCGGTCTTGCATGGTTTTATCCTAAAATAGAATCACATCTGAAGCTTATGGTTACAGATTTTTAGAACAGGAAGCAAAACTAAAAATTTTGGTGCATTTTTTGTTTTAGTTCTATTTTATTTTATATTTTAAAAAATAAAATATAACAATAAAATATTTTTATTATATATTGAGTCAGATTTTAAGTAATTTGGTGGATTTATAATTATTTTTGGATTTATATTGAATTTTATTAGGGTTTGAATGAAGTTTTACTTGATTTTAAAAAAAATTTCACTCACAATCTCAGTTTCAATTTCATAGTTTTTTATTCTTAAAGATCAGAACCGGCACATAAATAACGATTTTTTAAAAATTAGATTAAACTGACAGTTTTAGTCCAGTTTACGGTCCTGGTTTGATTTGGCGACTCCTAAGAAATACCCATGCTATATAATATAGCTAAATGAGTACCCAATTGATAGAAAAAATCTATAGGAGCAGGGTTTGGATGACAAACTCCCGAGCAAATTAGTGCGCGCATGAATGAAAGGAAAGCACTAATGCCACTGCAAAAAAACCAGAGACATGATCTACATGATATTCTAATGGTCTCATTCTTTACCAAACTTTCTTGCTACTACTCTCCCCTAGCTAGTGTTTTTTACACCATCATGACCTTTTTCGTCAAATTATAGCCCGGTCTCGTGATCGGCCTTTACGATAAGGACAATGTCGGGTTCGAGAAGCTCGATATCTGAGATAAATCTCGCTATGATTCATGTGTTTTGTTTTCTTGTTCTCGGGTTTTTATTCGCGTCGGATTCCATGGTCTATAAATTGTCATCTTTTTTACCCCCTCAAGTGCGCTGAGCTAAGAATTTTGGTTCAGTTTTCATAGCCATGCAGATGCAGCCTAGTGAAATCCTGGACCTCCATTGCCAGCATCTTAGATCCACAATGGAATTCAGTCTTCTCTCCAACCCATTGTCGACTTTTCAATACCCTTATCCCCAGCTTCATGAACTTGCCGGAGCGCCGCCATGTTTGAGCAGCAACTCAACCTCCGACGAGGCGGAGGAGCAGCAGCTGAGCCTGATCAACGAGAGGAAGCAGCGGCGGATGGTCTCGAACCGTGAGTCGGCCCGGAGGTCCCGCATGAGAAAGCAAAGGCATTTGGACGAGCTATGGTCGCAGGTGGTTTGGCTCAGAAATGAGAACCACCAGCTCGTCGATAAGCTCAACCAGGTCTCCGAAAGCCATGATCAAGCTCTTCAGGAAAATGCTCAGCTTAAAGAAGAAGCAGTCGAGCTTCGCCAAATGATCTGCGATGTCCGGGTTTGTAGCCCTTTTTCTACCTTCGGCGACCTCCATGAGTTCGCCTGAGATCGATTTCTGAGAGTTTTACCGGCGGAGGAAGAGTCAGAGTTTTCCATTATTACCATCTTCTTCAAAAATCTGCCAGTTAAATCTCAATAAACTCGTTGGTTTCAAGTCGAAAATCTGGTGGTTTAGATCAAATAACGCAGAAAAATAACGAAGAAAGTAGGAATGATTGTGGGTGATAGTGGATTTCAGAGGTATATTACACAGTAAAAGGTGCCCAGAAATCGCAGAAAAATGGACTCTTCACAGAGCTATGAATGGTGACGAACAAGACAAGACACCCACTAGTTCGTCGTAGCTTCTGTGCACGACATTCTTAGCTGAAATAACTCCATTTCTATTCTTTTATGCTTCCACTTTTTCAAAAGATGAATGTTATGCTTCATTTTTATCATAAGTAAATTAACAAATTCAAATATAATTAATTATTTTAATGTAGATAAAAATATAACTCCAAAACTATCATTATGAAACATGTTATAAAAAAAAGTAATATTGTCACTATTTTTTTTTATCTTTATTTCTTATTTTACGTAACGACGTGTAGATTCATAATTGCTATAATTGATGTAATATTTTTTTATTTTAATATTTGAATTGCACTTTTCAATTGTGATCTCATATGTGACTTGACTTTATTAGAGCCCACTTAGAAAAATAGGGGGGAGTGTCGTTTTGTTCTTGCCCATAACAGGAATTGTTACCCATGGCTTGGAAACGCAGGAATTGGTGTAGGTTATATATCTATGAGTTTGTAATTGCTGCATGATTCAATTAATTTAAATAATAAATAATTTATTACTTAGAATGATTCTTTTAGGAATTGTGCCAGGTTTAGAGTGGAAAATGAAGACATAAACGGAACTCCACCTGCAAATGATTCGGCAAGTGGGTCTGGTTCCGCCGTCCACTCCTCTCCTCCGCATCCATATCCCACGAGTGACTTAACATAGATCGTGAGGTTTTACACTCATATACAGCCTAAAGCCTTTTACATTGGATTAAAGTAAAAGCAAGTTAAATCAAACGAGGGCTAACATTTCAAGCCAAATCTCCTGGCCTTTTTTTCCGAAGCATAATTCCTGATTTGATCGAAATGTCTGTAAAGGGACATCAAAGAACTCTATGCTATCCGAATTCAATATCTCAAAGAATTCATATTGGCAAAAGTGATCTAACGGTCGAAATTTAGAGATGGGATGACAAGATATGACGAAGAGTTGTCTAAGCAACAGTTCTCGAAACTGGAAAAGCCATGGGAATATCCGAAAGCATACGTCGAAAACTGCACTGAATTTTAATCAAAAACTCCCTCCACGTGTCTCCATCATAACTTCATCCCGCTTTCGACCCACCGCGGCCACTGCCATTGTTTCACGTCATTAATTACTTGATGGAAAAAGATGGTGACTTTGTGTTCTTGGGGTGAAAACAAATAATACCCTCGTTTTTTCAGCTTTTCCAGGTGTCTGAAAGAACCTTTTACACGTTATTATCTGCATGAACCACTGAAATCCTGGTTCAATCGGCGGAGAGTTTCTGCATTTTTGTCAGTAATGGCATTTAATGTTTCTCTGTGCTTGAAATGGAGGGTTTTTGTTGATGAGATTCTGAGAGATTAAAGCTTAATTCTTTAGAGTTGCAGAAAAGTTAAAGAGCGAAACAAAAGGTAAAATAAGCAATAAAGCGAGAAAATTCTTCTAAACCATAGACATGTCGGTTAATACTTTGTGGCAAAATAAAAAGAATTGAGTTTTATAGGCAAAGTGAAGAAGAAGAAGAAGAAGAAGAAGAAGGGATCGGAGTAGCCAAATACAAGAAGAAGAAGAAGAAGAAGAAGAAGGGATCGGAGTAGCCAAATACGTCGGCCTATCATCTCCGGCCATCACGACGACAATTCTGGGCTCCATTTGAATCACGGAAGTCATCTCCGGTGCTTGTCTGTTGCCTGAAAATTCGGCCGATAATCGTTTACGCCTGGAGCAGGAGAGACTAATTAATCCTACAATGATGAGAAGCAGCGTAACCCCCAAGCCTCCAAAAAGGTACGGGATCGGAGACATCCATAACTCCGGCTGGGTGCCGGCGCAGGTGAGCGACGACGGTGATGATCCGGCGTAACCAGTCGGCCTCATTTTCTCAACTGTGGTTTAAGGATGTTGCAGTGAACTGAACGGGACTGTGGGTGCTTCAAGTATTTATAGAGGGCTCAAAGCTTTGGCCTTGTTTAATGACAACAATACCCTCGTTTGTAGGAATACTAATTGAAGCGGCAAACAATATTAGTGAACCCATATCTCTGCAAAACAAGGGCTGAAAATATCATAATTAAATATATTCATATATTTTAAAGAAAATAAGAAGAAACATTAAAAAACTGTGAGAAACATGTCGTTTATGACCGAAAATGTATAGTCAAGTAATATAAAAAGTATTGATCTCTCGATGATAGCTAGTTTAATCTTTTCCAAAAATAAATGTAAAATTAAAGATAAAATGAAACGCTAAAAGGTTTTTGAGTTTGAAAAATTAATTGAAAATTCCGTTAGGAAAGATGTAAAGAAGATTAAGAGGAAGGTCGTCCAAAAAAGAAGAGAGATTAATTCAAGATAGCGGAGATAATTGGATTAGAGTTCTTTTGTTGGTTACTTTCTATGGTAGCTTGAGCTATGTTGAATGCTACAATATGAATATTGACACTTTGGCAAGGCATAATCTCTATTGAATCCTCATAAATTTGTTTTTGATTTTACACCCTATAACATGTTGTACCAAGTATCATGGAGAATGCCACTTTTATACAGTACCAATATCTCTTTTCTAAACGGCGAGGGATTGTGGACCCTCACTGGTATGAGTTGGACTTTAATAATCTATAGTTATCAGATCATCATTGACTTTATAATCTACCACACTTAAAGAGAGCCCGACGTCCGTTGCTTGAAAATGTAATCGCAAATAAACGCAAGTGCACGTATCGCAACGTAGTAATAAAAATACCGATCTCATGAGGACAAGTCAACTCTTAATTTAGAGAAGTAATTGCAAAGTAAAAGAATAAACTAAAAAAATCGTAACTTTAAATATTCACAAAAAGAATTAAAGAATAAAGAATAAGTTTTTCATCATTTGATTGAGTTTTCATCTAATCTAATATGCAAGAAATAAATGCAGAAAATAAAGTGCATAAAAGTAAAGTGGTGGTCGAATCGAGAATTAGAATTAACTTCGGAAAGAACTAACTATGATTGACTTAAGCAAATCAACATAA
>QAOC01008910.1:329862-378096 GCA_003255005.1 Begonia fuchsioides | reverse complement strand
GTGGAGGGGGTGTTCTTGAGATCCTGTAATATTTCCAAAGATAAAGAAGTTATGAAACCTAAGAAACGTGAATGAAATGTGCATTGTTTTAACAGCATGACATACTCATGCATTGCATTTTATAGTTATGCTATTTATTGAGCTTTAGGCTCATAGTTTAGGCTTTGCAATGTATGGAATATAATGAAGGAAATTGTACCAACGACTGATCATGAAGATAGAGCAGAAGAGTGTCAAAATGATACGGTTTATTGAGCGATGACCGACGGAGAGTGATGCACGACACACATAGTTAGAATAAAAAAAGTGTTTTGAATGTTTTGAATATTTTGGATATGTAATTAAAATGTATACCCTTATTTTGGTGTGATGGATTTCAAAGCTTTTGAGAATGAATGTATTTTAAGTTGAACTGTTTTCTTCCGCTGTAATGTTTTAAATTATTAAATGTTTATGTATTTTCGATAAAGGTGGAATTGAATCATAGCTTTACAAGAATGTATGTTTTTTTTTCAAGTGGACAGTTTTCCTTCTAAGCTATTTTTATCAGCTAAAGATAGTTTTCAGAAATCTTTAAACTAATGAGTGTTCCACCTAAATAAGTAAGTAAGTAAGTAAGAATAATAGTAACAGACCGGTCCTCGGGCTGCCTGCAAGTAAGCTAAGTAAAGTAAAGTAAAGTAAAGTAAAGTAAGTAAGTGAGGTAAAGCAGAAAGCGACATCTCTGGAATCGGGTCGTTACATATGGAATGCGAGATTATGCACCTCCACTGGTATAACTTGTGCCCTCATAATCAATAACATATCAGATCATCCTTGCCTTTAAAAGACGGGCCACCACAGTTAGGGATGAGCATGGGTTGGGTTGGGTCGGTTTTTAATCAACTCAACCCGACCCATTTGGTTTTCGGTTTCATACCTGAAACCAAAGATTGGCCCGAAACCCGCAACCTCTATGACAACCCGACCCAAAATATTGCGGGTTGGGTCGGTGTTTTTTGGATCGGTTCATTAAAAATTATTCTAAAATAACATCAAAACATTTACTATTACGAAAAAAAAAATAAAAAAACAACCTATTACCTTAGGAGTTACATTGTCACTCCTAATAATTAATTCAAAAGATACCAAACTTAAACAAATAACATAACTAAAAATACTATCGCAATATTTCCTAAAATATGTTTTAACTTCTCTAAGTAAAGGGCTGTTCAAAAATCAAGAGTTGCAACGTCGTCTTTGCTGAGGAAAAACATAAGTCTTCTCTAAGTAAACGACGACAGAAGCCTGGCCGACGGCGAGCGCGCGAAGAGGAGCCGGCGAGAAGAGAATCTCAAAATCGCGACTCGGGAACTGCCGTAGAAGAAAATGGGTGAAACTGTGAGCCCTATAAAATTTTAGGAATATTTGGTGAATGAGTTTTTTTGGGTCGGGTTTGCGGGTTCAGTAAAAAACTTCAACCCGACCCAAAACCCAAATTAAATTGTACAACCCGACCCAAATGGGTAAAAAACCCATTAAATTCATTTTCAACTGGACCCAAATAGTGCGGGTTGGGTCGGGTTGCCCATCCCTAACCACAGTTCACTCTGATTCAAAGATGGCTTGAAGTCCTCATCGACACGGTCACCACACTCCTATTGGTAAAATGCTAAGATACTTTTTGTAACTTCTTCAGTGTTCTCAATATAATATTGTTCGATTTAGTCCTGAACTTTCAAATATTTTTTCATAGATTTACACTCCAAAACATGTTATTCTATGTAAGATTGGAAAAATACTTATATACAATGAAAATATCACATTTCCAATCAATGTGGGATTTTGCATCCCACTAATATGATTGGTCCCTTACAATCAACAATATTTTGTATCGTTCCTTTCATATTATAGTTTGCCATAGTTTTTCTATGATAGGCAGCTTGTTTGAACGTGAAGTTTGGCCCGACAACTGATAAAATGATATGTGTGGGGCCTGGATTGGATAATGCATTTCGTTCAGTTGATCATGGGGGAAATCATTAGAAGCAGAAGTAAAAGAGGAATTCCATTTACACTTATAATGCAATTAGTGGGAGACTTTATAATAATCCACTCATTTTCTTTGCTTAAAGCCTAATGAGAAAATCTACTCTTATTTCTTTTGCAATTACAAATAGTTACCGCTAAGAATAGAATCACATATTGTTTATGGTACATTCTAATTTAAATTCACGGCATGTTTATAGTCTATCAATGCTTTTTTAACTTCTAACTTAATTTAATTAACATACTTTATCTTAATTATTACACCAATTAATGAGAGAAAAATAAACATAACATTATTGTGAATAAAAATTCTCAGCACTTCAACGCTCATCATCAAACCTCTAGTGGTTATTAGATCGATTGTAGTTTACGTGACAAAACGTGATTTATTTTACTAATTGCTAATCAAAGATGGTCATGGTTGGAGAAGGAATCAAGATCTAGGCAGAGTTAAGGAAGCATGTTTGCTATTAAGGGTAATCAGACAGGTTGAAATGATCAAATATACAATGAAAAACGCAGCCTTTAGAACGATGGAACAACGCCATATCCAGATTGCAACATGAACGACATCGATACTTTCTGATCAACCTCCATTTCCATGTCTGTTCTCTTCGCAAATCGACCCTTGATACGGGGTCGGGTCTCCGCGTACGCCTTTCTCGAAGCATATCGGATTGTCTTCTCAAACTTTCTGGTCTTCTTTTTCTCTCTGTATCTCAGAACCCTAGCCTCTCTGTCCACCGGAGAGAGCTGGGTCGCCATTTGAACGGGAGGACCGGAGAAAAGGTCGATTGTCCCCTTTGGAAGCCTTGGATGGGAGATCGAGATGTCGCTCGCTGTTGTTTCTGGCACGACTCCGACGTCCATCGATGAGATCGAAACCTGATTCAGAGAAAAAGAATTCAGAACCTCCATTGATGAAGTGATTTTTAGGGTTTTGAGATGAAGAGTAGGATTACACTGTGATTGACTAAGCCGTTGAATTCGTGTCCTGAATTAGCAGCGTCATATTTAAGAGCCAGCTGAAAGTTTTGAGTCTGATTATGGAGCTTCTCTTTCATTTCATTCTGAACTGGAACGACACTATCTCCTCCATAATTCTTCTGAGCTACGCTGTTGTATTGTTGCTGCGGAATGTTGTACTGTTCTTCAGGGAATGAGTTGAACTTGACCAGATCCAAATACTCCTCGTCTTCGCCGGCGAACGAAAATCCGGTGGTCCTTTGATTGCCGTTTTTGATGTTCCCAGGGCTCAAACTGGTCTTCACGGGGTTCAATAGCAGCCATGATGCGGCCTCTTCTTCGTCAATAGCTTCGTTCTCTTCTTGACCAAGATATCCACCGTCTTCATCGTCACGGACTAGACCTGCAACATTGGAAGACCGAGGGCTGTGGACAGTACCGGAAATGGGCAAAATTGGGACCCGGTGATGGCGACTAGCAAGGGGATTCGCGGCGTGAATATCAGCATCGCAGGCGACGCAGAGAGAAGCTGCGTCGGCCTTGCAGATAAAGGCCGCCGGAGCTCGCTCGCACGCCTCGCATACAAAGACCCGCTCATGGCGAGAGGCAACGCGGTTCGCGGCGTGGATCCGAGCGTCGCAGTCGGAGCACAGGAACGCCGAATCAGCTCGGCAGTAGACTGTACAAGCGGCCGACCGACAAGTGTCGCAGACTCGTCCCCAACTATTGCCGCCACCTTCGTTCGTTCCACCGTCGCCGCCGTCTTCGCCGCTGGTAGCGTCGACTTCAGTTTTCAACATCTCTCTCTTAGCCTCCAACTCACAGTGAGAATGGGGAATGAAGACGATGAAGCAGAGAAGAAGAAAGAGGGGAGAGAATCCAATGATCCACGTGGCAGTCCTTAGTGGTTGAAATGAGTCTTGATATTATCTTGTGGTCAGATTTTACTTAAGAGGGCCACGTCGGAGATGTGGGGCCTGGAGATTGGCCCACTCAGTTGCTGGTTATTGGCTGAAGTTGTCATCCAGATGGATCCACTCAAAAGAGGAGGCTGAGGTGGAAGCAATAGAGTTCCTGGCCACAAGAAAAATGACAGGTCAGGAAAAAGGCACGTAGGAATGAAATAATTGGTGATTGGGGAGTGGGAAATCAACCGCAACCACAAGCTGTTCTTGTCCCGCCCCATTCCCCACTGTTGGCCCACTCTCATCTCCATTCTACTAGAAGCCGCTGCTTTGTCTTCGTCAAATTTAATCATAATTTAAAATATAAAAAAATATTATTTTTAAATTATATTTTTTAAACTGGTGATTATAATGAGCAGACTCTTAGTGTTTAGCTTTCTGTTAATCTACTTTTATATAAAGGCTGTAGTGTTTTTAATGGTCAATTTTTAAGATTTAAATATATATAAATGTGTATTTAATTGACCCTTGGAATTCTAAAGTTTGAGACACACGTGTCACGTGATACTAAATTTAACACCACCCAAAAGAGAGAGAAAATAGATGTATTAAGAGGGAACAAAAACATCAAAAACATAAGCCCAAATGTAGAGCTATTATTTTATATTTTCACTCCGAACTTTTAATATCACGTGTAATTTTTGGAAAAACTCGATTCCAATTTCTATGAACTGCAATTGGATTATTCGAATATTAGAACAGGACAATATATTTCGGTCCAGTTCTGATCTGATTCTAGTTTTTATATTAACACGAATTAAAAGTTTTAATATTTTTCAAAAAATTAAATTGTTCGCATTAATTTTCATAAAAAAGGAAAAAAACCAGAATCAAACTAAGATCAGACCCAACATATGAATCGATTCTTATTTTCAAATGGTTTGGTCTAATAATTTTTAGGACTAAATTGCTAATGTCCGGTCATAATTTTCAAAAACACTATATCAATCGAGATCACAAACATCCTAGTTTAGTTTAGAATTTTCCGATCTAGGCTTGCTTTGTCGCTTCGAATTTGGCGATGAACACATGCTTTGATCCATTTGGTTTGTCCGAAACAGCCAAAAGCAACAAATCAAATTATTTCAAGCAAAATCATCAAACCATGTAAAATCAGATGCAACCCAGAGAAGCTATTGATGAGCAAATTTAAAAATATCAGCCATCATTTCCTGCGTTCTCGAAGAAGAAAGTGGAGAATTGAACAGCACTTGAAATGCATGTCCGACGCCTTTATACATCACCGTCGTCACTTTCTTCCCGGCGCCGGCCAGCCACCCTGCAAACTCCATCTCTCTATCCTTCAAAATATCCAGCTCCGATACACAAACCAGTATCCTAGGCAGCTTCATATCCGCGATCTTGGACAAACTATTCGACAGAATAGGGTTACACCATGGATGATCTCTGTTAGCTCCAAAAGGGAGTGACCAACGCCAGTAAGTGTCGGAGACGGCGAGAGTTAACGCAGAGTTTAACGGCTGAGTCGTGTGTTTTTCCGATGATGTTCTCGATTCTCCTCCGAAGAAAGGTTGAATCAAAAGAATACCCGTTAAAGATAATGGTCTGAAAAGGGCGGATTCGCTCGAACATACCCTTGTTCCTACGTTGTACGCTATGTTTCCTCCTGCGCTGTCGCCTCCGATGAACAAGCTCGACTGATTCCAATGGCTAAACCACCATTTTTGCTCAGACGACGGGCTCGTAGCTTGCTGTTTCACCCACATCACCGCGTTGAACCCGTCTTCGTAGGCAGAAGGGAGCCGATTTTCAGGACACAAACGATAATTCACCGAGATTATAACACATTTGGCTTTCACAGCAAGGTTGGAGAGAAATTCATGGTAGCATTTCCAGGCAGCCGAGCCAACACAAAACCCCCCTCCATGAAAGTAAACGAGCAAAGGAAGCATAGAACCCGAGTTATAGACATATATTCGAGCCCAGACGCTGGTATTCTTGTCTATCACTACGTCTTTCGATGTCACGCCTTTATCTAACGAGGTGGCGCAGCCGACGGTGGGAATTATCGGCGGCCGTTCGACGTGGCCATTGCCGTAAACTCTAATAAGCCCTTCGACTTCTTCGGCTACGGGGGTTCCGTGATGAAGGTGGTTTCTTGAAACATGGGGGGTGAGCCTTGGATCTAAGGAAGTGGTGGCCATTCTCTTGAATTTCATGGGAATTTCAGGGCTTGTTGTTATGGAGATTTCATTGGTCTGAAGGTAGATAAATAGAGAGAAGAATAAAACAAGACTTGAATGCCTCTTGCTCTATGAATCTATGTGACGTGGTAATGGAACTTTCTATCCCCATTTTGATTCTCAGATGAGGTAAGGAATCTGACCATTTGATTCGCTAGATAAGTATGCAAATTTTTGAGTTATCTAAGAGTTCTAAGTTTCAAAATACACATAACTTGCTCAAACTTTCTCCACTACATGTTCGAGTACGAATAGATCTGTCAAAACTCGAGTGTTCTTCGAAAAAATGGATTCATGATTTCCAGATGTTAAACAATCTGATAACTCGGTACAAGCATAAAGTTTGAAAGTCGAAAACCATGATAAAGATAATTTGAAATCTAGTTCATAGACATTGGTGTATATCTTCATCATGTCAAATTTGCAAGATTGCAATATTGAGTAGGTCCCATTTGGAAGATTTGATGCCACACAAAACCATAGCCTTGGCCTTTATTTTTACTTGACTGAATCACTTCAAGTCCACCAGCATCCTCTTGCATGGAAATCAAAGATAAGAACCTCATCTAAATCCTCCAATCTCGAAAATCTTTCGGCTTGCACCGACCAATGACAAGTCGCACTCGAATTGACTCGAAAAGGGTTTGGAGAAATCGCCCTTCTTCCTTAAAGATATGCTCTTCTCTCTTTTGACCTTTAATCTTTGAAGCTTTTCAAATCGTCACCTATTTAATCGAACAATTAATCTATTTGAAGCGCTGATATTGAAATGCAAAAATTTTGTTGTCGGATGACATAAATTAATGTATAGTATGTAAAATTTCATAAAATATTAAGCTTTAAGTTGCATTTTGCTCAAAGATTTTGTACATTTTTTATGTTGGGAACAATCGAATAATGAACATGAAAATAATTTTCTAAATTATTGTATATTAAATGAGAATATTAAATCTGAGTCAACCAGTACAAAATAAAACCAAGCAAATTATTAAACAAATAACAAAAAAGAGACACTGATATTTTATCACGAGAAAGCCTCAAAATCAAAGGTAAAAAGTACAATTGAGGAGCCACTGAAACAAAACTCTACTATGTCAAAATCATGAGTAAACATTTCATAAACATGTCTTTTGTATTCTTAGTTGTGTGAATTTTCTCTAAGGTCATCTGCTTAGTCTAAAGCACGTCACGAATCCAACGATATCTTAAATCAATGTGCTTGGTTCACGAATAAAATGTCAAATTTTTAAAAAAGTGGATTACGCTCTGACTATCAATGTAGATAATCGACTTCTCTTGTTTTAGGTCAAGCTCCTCTAAGAACTTCTTCATCTATAAAGGTTCTTCGCAAACTTTCATGATGACAATATACTTCGGTCTCTATAGTTGACAAAACAACATTTTTATAATTTATATTGTCATGACATGACTCTCCTTGCAAAATTCATCGAGATTCACTAAGTGAGACCCAACATTTTATCCTCTCTTCGTAACTGATGAGATAAGACTCGGGCCAATTTGGTTCTTCAGCTTAGGCCTTAGACCGTTGATTTTTTTTGGGTGCAATTGTTAACCGTACACGTATATATTATAAATCACTTTATTAATTAAATTTCTATAGCTTTATTATGTTTTATGATATATTTTTCACTTTTGTTTTTCAATCATTTTAGATTTATGTTTTTATCCAAATAGAAAATAAAAAATTAAAATGTCTACCTTGTTCGATCCAACACATTTGATTTGGTCCATCAGCTTAGTATGTCCGAATCAATTTGGTTCGAAATTTCACTGCGGTCTGAGTTAAAGAGTCTGCAGTCGAACCGACCGGACCGGTTCGTGGTTTCAAGCATAACGACTGTACAGAAACTAGAAAGCCCTAGAAAGCCCATGCTTTAGAACCCTCGCTCTCATTTTCCACTCCGCTTCGCTTCAACCTTCCCTCTCTCTCTTGCTCGAATTCGACGAAGAAGAAGAAAGATGTCTCTGAGAGTCCTGAACCCTAATGCAGAGGTGCTGAACAAATCGGCAGCGCTTCACATGAACATCAATGCCGCCAAGGGCCTACAGGACGTCCTCAAAACCAACCTTGGTCCAAAGGGCACCATTAAAATGTATTCTCTACGATCGTATTTTCCTGTTGCTTCTTCTTTTCCTCCTCTTCGTTCTCTCATTTTTCATTTCTCTTCCAGGCTTGTTGGTGGAGCTGGTGATATTAAGCTCACCAAAGATGGCAACACTCTGCTGAAAGAAATGGTGAAGTTTCTTTCATTTGTTCTGATCTACTTAGACGTTTTTATCGAATCGTCATTCCTTCTCTCGTGTATTGAAGTGATTCAAATGGAATGATTGGATGTGTTTACATGCTCATTTGGGGTTTATTTATTATGTTTTTCTTCGATGTGTGCAGCAAATTCAGAATCCAACGGCCATCATGATTGCGCGGACAGCCGTTGCTCAAGATGATACTAGCGGAGATGGAACATCATCTACAGTGCTTTTCATTGGCGAACTTATGAAACAGTCAGAACGCTGTATTGATGAAGGTTGGCTGCATTTTTTACAAAGTGGGAGATTTATCAATGTGAAAATACTATTCTGTCAATTTTGATTTTTGACCTACTAGTGCAATATCTGTGAGGTTTTTATTTTATTTTTAATCTTATACAGGAATGATCTAAATTGACTACCCGTCTTGGGTTATAGGCTGGAAGTTCTTTCTTGAATGAAATTTTCAATATTGTTTTTATTACAGTCGTTACAAAAAGTAATAACTATCCAAGCTGAAATAGAATTCTGTGTTGGGATTTGTAATTTTTTAGTTCTTTCTTTTTTCGTAGAGAATAGAAACAGGGTACACATTTCCATTTTTATGAAGTTGGGGCTTTTCCATGCCATCTTCTAGTTTTTCACTCCAAGGAAGGTTGACACTGTTTTGACATATCTATGGTTGATATTGATGTTATTATGTTTTTTAGGGATGCATCCTCGAGTTCTCGTTGATGGATTTGAAATTGCTAAGAAAGCAACACTTCAGTTTCTCGAAAAATTTAAAACTCCAGCCATAATGGGTAATGAGCCTGACAAAGAAATTCTAAAAATGGTTGCAAGAACAACTCTTAGAACCAAGGTATTTTATCATTTTCCTTTTGCAGTTATTAAGGGGATACAGAACAATCATTGTTTTGAAAATTTTGGACAATGACAAATTGCTATAATTTCTGAAAACACCCTGACCTTATGCCTGGTTCATACTCATTCTTTTCGACAGTTATATGAAGAATTGGCAGATCAATTGACTGACATCGTTGTAAATGCGGTGAGGCTTGTTTTTATGAAATCTTGATTGTGCTTTTGTAGGCTCTCCTCCTCTTGGTTAAAGTGAATTTATTTCTAATATGGCAGGTGCTCTGCATTAGAAAGCCAGAGGAAGCCATTGATCTTTTTATGGTCGAGATTATGCACATGCGTCACAAGTTTGATGTAGACACGCGTCTGGTGAGCTCTATTATCTTTGTTGGGCATGCTTTTGTTGTGCCGTCAGTAATAACTGCAGTTTCTCCGTGGTTTTAGGTTCTCTTGTTCTTGTTGTGATTTTATTTATTGAATGTCCTGTCATCTTGGTAATTTTTCAACTGAATATATGAGAACAATGCTTTTTGAAATGTGAAATGAATTTGAAAATCTAGTCTAACCAACTTCCAAAGGAAGGTGTACCAGTTTAACTTTTGTTGTCAAGTATAAAGGCATGGTTTTGGTGAAGCCCACATTCTGCCTGTAGCTCCCCGTTAAACATGTCATATTTTCTTGTTCTATATTATTCACATTATCGTCTGCCAGATATAGTTGTTAGCTTTTGAAAATAAATGTATGCTTATCTTTGGTGCTACATGTAGCATTATTTGCCCCTTTTTTCCCATCAGGATATATTTTACATTCTCTTAAAAGAAGAATTGTGAATAATTCATTTTGAAAAGCAAAGACTTTCAGTGTATTTTGCTTAACCAGGAGGACAATTTCTGATATTTTTATCTTTTGTCTCTTTTTTTATTACAAAGTGAAACATCAATCATAAATATCGTAAAGGCGCATGTTTTGTGCTGGTGTTGTTCCCCTTTTTCTCAACCTAAGTTTTAGTTGTCATTCTTTTTCGCCCCCTCCAAACTTTCTTGACTTGAAGGCTGAAGCAATGCTTTCTTCAATGTTTTTTTTCCTGGCACGGTCAAACCTTTGGCTTAATGCTTTTGCTGATTGCTTTATAGGTCGAAGGTCTTGTTCTGGATCATGGTTCTCGGCATCCTGATATGAAGCGACGAGCAGAGAATTGTCACATCTTGACATGCAATGTGTCATTAGAATATGAAAAAAGGTGAATACACATATTGAGCTAATAGGCAATTATGTTACTTTTTTTAGATTATTGACATTTCCGTGAGCTAATGTTTTATTGGATATTCATTTTTCAATTGTTAATGAGCCTGTACATGTCTAAATTTACTGAATCGTCTTTATTGAGCCTTTTTTTATCTCGGTATGGTGAAACTTTAAGTCATGTTTCTCACACAATGCCCACGGTAAGTCTTTACAATGAAAATAATAAAATTAATCGGTGCTCTTTAGTGAGATAAATGCAGGTTTTTTCTACTCAAATGCTGAGCAGAGGGAGGCCATGGTTGCAGCTGAAAGGCGTCAGGTCGATGAAAGAGTCCAAAAGATTATTGAATTGAAGAATAAGGTTTGCAAAGTTATCATATTCTTTTTACAAGCTAGTGGCTTACATATCGTAAAGTTTTCCGTGCATAATCTTAACCAAAGGGGCTTTGTGCTCCTAATAGATGTGTTATGTCTGTGACTTAAATTAAAGAACAATATGAATTCTCTTCTCCTTCACTATGGCACCGCTATGGTTTTATATGTAATTCATGTTTTTTGAGCAGGTCTGGTTCTTTTCCAACTCTTTGTGCTATTCTTTTTTATGTTTCTTTTTGTTGAGGAAGATTAAAATAGTTTGACCTCACCTAAATTTTCAGGGAAGTTTGATCTCATCAATAATAATCATTTTATGTCTTATGCAGATTTGTTCAGCAAATGACAGTAACTTTGTAGTGATCAATCAAAAGGGAATTGATCCCCCATCACTCGATCTTCTCGCGAGGGCAGGAGTAAGTCATTGAAAAGTTCTCATGTGTGGACTAATATGACGATCTCAATAAGAGACACATAATAACGTTATGTTGGTTCAAATGATTTTATTCTAGATAATTGCTCTGAGGAGAGCAAAGAGGAGAAACATGGAGAGATTGGTGCTGGCGTGTGGGGGTGAAGCTGTTAATTCTGTGGACGACTTAACTCCGGATTGCCTTGGTTGGGCTGGATTGGTATATGAGCACATTCTAGGTGAAGACAAATATACGTTTGTGGAACAAGTGAAGAATCCCAATTCTTGTACAATATTGATAAAGGGTATGTTAGCATATTATTTACAATGTAACCTTGTTGCCTTTTGACATATTCATCAAATCGAATTTACATATGTTCTGAAGTTCTAGAAGAATTTTTCTTTTTTTTTTTTTTGAAAATTGGGAATCAACTGGTCTTCTTGTTATCATTGGTGCACCATTGTATTGCAGGTCCTAATGACCACACAATTGCACAAATTAAAGATGCAGTAAGAGATGGTTTGCGAGCTGTTAGAAATACTATTGAAGACAAAGCGGTTATTCTAGTAAGTTATTAGAACTGCTGACTCTGATAATATTACGGTTGAAATTACGATTATTATTTGAGGTAATTTTCTTGAATGTACTGCTTTTAGATTTGATAATGTGTTGTGTAGTTTGAATATTATTTGGAGTGAAAGCCTCGGACATTGACTAATATAAAAAAAATTGAAAAATGAGCACAACCAGCCCTCTACTGATGTCAATCTGCTTGAAAACCAATGTAATTATGTTCTTCATGACCATTGAACCACTTCTTAAAGAAAATATGATAAGCTTGGCATTGATTTCATAAATATATCCTTCTTCAGGGAGCTGGAGCCTTTGAAGTCGCTGCCAGACAATATCTAGTAAATGAAGTAAAGAAGACTGTTCAGGGGGTACATCTCCACATTTTATTACTTTCTTTTTATTTACTCTATGTGGGATTATATCTGCTTATGAAATGCTTTTAATTCTCCAATTCTCTTCAATCTTCATGTTGCCTTGTGAACCACAGCGAGCTCAACTTGGAGTTGAAGCATTTGCTGATGCCCTTCTTGTGATACCTAAAACACTTGCTGAGAACTCTGGACTTGACACACAAGACGTCATAATTGCACTTACGGTACATTTCTCTCTGAAAAGTTTTGTTTTCTTCAAGTAGTGGTCGCTGACCAGAGAGAAAGTTTCATGTTTTGTGTATTTGGATTTCTTCCATTAGGGTGAGCATGATCGTGGAAATATTGTCGGATTAAATCAGCACACAGGAGAACCAATTGACCCGCAAATGGAGGGTATCTTTGATAATTACTCTGTGAAGCGCCAAATCATCAATTCAGGGTATGTGGAAAACGTACACGACAGTGCGATTATTCAATTATTTATTATAATAACTTTCTAAAGTATATTTTAGCAAAACCCCAACCATCAAACATAAAGAATTACTCAAACTTGTTCTTATTTTCTCCAATTTTTGATTTGATTGGTTTATGCAAACCAGTGTGATAATGCGCATACTCGTTTACTCTGGCAGGCCTGTAATTGCATCTCAGTTACTATTGGTAGATGAAGTGATCCGCGCCGGGCGAAATATGCGAAAGCCAAGTTAATTTTGACGTGTTTTGGTTGTGCGAAGGTTTTGTCTCGATCTATTTCCTTAATCAAGTAAGGTGGTTTGGAACATTTTTTTGTTTTGGGTGAACTATGTTTGAATTCCATCATAGTAGTGTTTTTTAGCTATCCTTGCCTCGATTTTAATACAAACTTGAAGAAGATATTTTAGCCATTAGATGGTTTGATTGGAATGATCTATCGTATTTACTTATTTATTCATGTTTACATTTTAATTGGATCTAATTAGTGCAATTGAAAATCTTATTTTAATTACATTATCTAATAATTATAATGTTATAAAACATGAGACAAAAATTTAGGGATGCATGCAGCGATATTTATTCACAAAAATGGAAAAATATCGTCCTTGTGCCCCGAGGCGAAATGATTTGATTCTCCTGAAGTAAGACTTAAATAATTTTCGTCTGAGAAACTTTGGATAGTACTTTTCGTACCTATAAATTAAATCGATTCATAAGACACATCAATATTAGCTCAAAATCAGTAAATACGATTTAGGGAGGGCCATGAAAGAAGTAAACAAGATATTAAATTATTTTTTAATTAAAATAATTATTTATAATATTTATTATATTAAATTTTTTTAATTAAATAATTAATTAACAATATATAATAAAAAATAAATTTAACGTTATTCATATTTTAAAATTTAAAAATTTTTAATTAACATTTTAAATTTTATAATAATTTTAGCGGACTAGTGCCATGAATTCTAGGTTTTCATAATTGAATTTCAAATGTTTGTTCAAAAAATAAAAAATAGAGCATATATAACTGTTTCATGTCGGTAAACAAGTTGATCACGTTTCGAGTTTGATACTTTTCAAATTCAACTCACAATGACATAATCAAATAACACGATCATAGTAAGTTAAACATGACTAACTAATAGTTTTTTCTACATACTTGAAAATAAGAGTGCGTGACTCAAGATGAAAAGAAATTGGAGGGAAGAACATCAAGATGAAAAGAAAGCATGGCTCAATGATAATAATAACTCATAGAATCACCAATATTAAGTTGGAAAATGCTCGAGTTAAAGTTGTTTTGTGCTGACGATCGTAGATGCTCAAGTCGAAGTGAGTCTTCCTGATGGGTATATCGTACTCATCTTGACGCATTTCCTTCTTGTTTAAGCATGTATTCTTTCTTCATATCTTCCAAGACAGAATCATTTGTACTGCAAAAGCAAAAACTTGTCAAAGACTAGAATGATCGTAGATTACTACCAGAGCATTTAACTTGTTTCATGCGTTTTTTTGGAGGAATCTAAGCAATCTGAATCTGGGTTTTTTTGCTCAACTCCTAATGGTGTAGGAAGGACCTATAAGATCAAAAAGGGCCAGCCAAAGAGCAGTCAATTCCATCAGATTTCAAAGGTGCTCATTCTGGCTAAGGAATTGGTCACAAAACAAAAACTACATTTACCATTTTTTTGGTCAAAACAGCAGAATTTAGTTGCAACCCACGAATTTTAGTGATGACCTCAGTTAGTGTCTTTAGATCGCATATTCAAAGAATGGAAATCTTCTGATTATCCAGACTGAAATGGGGCTGGGGCCACTTCAAGCACTGAGGACCAGTCAGGAAGTCACAGTACTGAAGCTTGGAAAATTGGATCTTGCCACAAGTTTCAAACACATACGATTTACGACTTTATCTGGCAGTTGGGTATGTCTTGGCTTGTAAAAATTGAACACGAGGCCATGAAAAAACACTTTTTTTTTAAATAAAGAATGAGTTCTCTCTCTTTTTTGCTTTCTAAAAAACTGTTAGAAGAAACAGTTCCTAAAGGCATTTTAAAATAATGAAAAAGGCTTCACATCTGCTTTGTTTCCCAATAATAAAAGATATATAATACCAAAAAGATAAGTATAAGAGATTGAAATGACATCAAGATCTCCTTCTAACGTACACCCAACTTCCCTCACAAGAAATGTTGGTACAATGGAAATTGCAGATGGACCAACAGAGAGATGAACCATATCGCGACACTCCTTCATTGTACCTCTAAGGCTCTCTTATCTTCCCGGACCACCTCCGAAAAGAAAAAAAAAAATCTACTACCCAATGTAGAGAATACTATTGGCAAGTCTCAAATATGATTAACAGATTACCAATAATCCTAAAAATTTAAGATTGTTGGTGGAGAATAATTTAATCATTTTTTATCTTTGATGATGATCGAACTTCGGACCTCAAGATTTGATACAACAACAAATTAACGATAATCCTAAGAATTTGTGTTTGTGGATGGAAGATAATTTAATAATCTATATTCATTCTCTTAGTAATGATCTTATTCACTGTGACTTTTTTATGAAAACTGTCAAAGCAATCTACAGTCTTATTCAGTATCTAATGAAAGAGAGTTCGAAAGACATTAACTGAAAAAATTTGCCATGACCACAAGAAGTAAAAGGAAAAAGCAGAGAACTGAAAAGATAGATCGATTACTCACTATTGATGAAGACACTCATTCAATTCCTTAGCTTGCTTACGACACTGCCAAACGACGGATATTGTTCTCCCCGAAGCACATTCTGCATATTTCAGAGCTAAATCGTCGCACTCCTTCAGCGCCTTCTCCTTCATTTTGCTACGCAGTGCTGTAAAATAAGCAAAAAAAAAAAAACAACTGCAATCAGCTTATATTCAAATTTTTATGGTTTCTCAAAGAAAAACCAAAGCAGGGAAGCATTTTTACCTTCTTCGACTTTCTTCTTCACGTGATTCTCGCGAGCTTCCTGAACGTACCCCATGGAAGAAAACCCCCAGTTATCCGAGCCTCCACCCTGTAGCGGGTGACCTAGATTTTGCAGAGAGCAAGAAAGAGATTGATTCAATCACAGATCCTCACAGATCACATGCGAAGTACGAGCAATTTAGCCCTAATTTTAACGCCGTCTGTATCTGTGGCCCAACCTCCTATCACTTAATTAGACCGATTCAGTTCAATCCCGTCCAATTACCGGTCTGGAATTTAGAGCTAGAACCGGAAGTCTGAAATTAGATGCAATTTGAACCGGATTTTGTTTCATATTTAAGTCAAATCTATAAATAAATATTATACATATTTTTACTGATTAGTTAAATACAAGATAATAATTAAGTTTCCTCAATCACATTCAAGTTTGTGATTATTTTAGGGTTCTAATTAATGTTTAAAATATATTGAGAGTACAATTACAGAAATTTTAATGACAGTTAAAAAAATGTTAAGAGTATATATAATGATTAAAATGGTAATTAGTTTAAGTTAACATAAATATTATAATATTTTATCCTAGTTTATAAAACTATTAGAAAAATAAATGTCACTACAAGGAACAAGAATATTGACACAATTAAAATGGTAGATAATTAAAATTAAAAATAAATATTGGAATATTTTAGCTTAGTTATTATAATGATTATACAAGTGATTAGAAATCAAATCCATTACAAGGAAGAGAAGATGAAATATCAAATTAACAAAAATAATGGTAGTCTTGGTTAATATCAAATTAATTAAATGTTAATATTAATTAACAGGTAGATGTTGATGGTCAAATATATGACGTCAGCATTGAATTAAATGAAAAGTCAAAAAGCCCCTTCTATTTTATTTGCCAATTGCCAACCCTACTTTTTTCTTTTTCTGATTGGGACCCACATCTTTCACGCGCTTTTCGTTTCGCCCCCTCCAGTTTATTTGTTTCTCATTCATCGTTCTTCTTTCTAGAGTCCTTCTTCGCGAGGCTAAACGAGGTACGCTCGGCCTTCGGCCTCTGGATCCTAAATCTCTTTGTTTGTGTTTTGTTTGCTTCCTTTTTTTTAACCTTTTTGTCGATTGATTTTCTTTTGGTTTTAATCTGTTCGGGGTAAGTGGTTTAGATCTGGGGCCGGATGATGCTTCATTTGATTTAATTTCCTTTTTGGCTTCAGGGATTTTGATGGATTCTGATTGATCTTAGTGGCACTGGAAATATTCGTGTTGTTTATGAGATTTTGGTTTTAGACTTTATATTGCGATGATAATAGTTCGACTGTTGGGAAAAGTGTGAAGAAATGCCGGTGGGGTTTGAATCTTTTGCAGTTATTTTTGCTTGATTGGAGAAAGGTTCTGATTACATCAGTTTGATCCATTATGATAGATTTGAAACGGCGGTGTGCCTATTGAGAATCCTCATTCTCTCTCCATTCTTCCAGATTTCATCACTTAACTGCGATGCAAATCATTCTGTCCTTTTATTTGACTTTCTTGTGATCCACAGTTTAGGAATATACAAAATATACAGAACGATTCATCTCCCTGCTCTTTAGTTCTTTGTCTCCCCTTCTTTCTGTATTTTTCCCTAGCTCAGAGAAACCTTCAACTCATCCCATGGAAGCGTCTTCGTAATATTAACTTATATGTTGGTTTCTTTACAGATTTAGGGTTTTTATTTAATGTTGAAACATTTTATGTGATATCCTTCAGATTTCATATATTTGGCAATAATTTTAATTCCCTGCTTAATCTTAATTTTTTCAGGTACTAGATTGAAATAGTTTCGTGGTAGCGAAAATGACACCTGCTGATTCTTCACGTGAGGAGAATGTATATTTGGCGAAGCTGGCAGAACAGGCTGAACGTTATGAGGAAATGGTCGAGTTTATGGAGAAAGTTGCAAAGACCGGGGATGTCGAGGAGCTGACTGTAGAAGAAAGGAACCTTCTATCTGTGGCGTATAAGAATGTGATTGGGGCTAGGAGGGCTTCATGGAGAATCATTTCTTCCATTGAGCAGAAAGAGGATAGTAGGGGAAACGAGGATCACGTTGCAATCATCAAGGAGTATCGAGGAAAGATTGAGAATGAACTAAGCAAGATTTGTGATGGGATTTTAAGCCTTCTCGAGTCTAATCTCATCCCATCTGCATCATCTGCCGAGTCTAAAGTTTTTTATCTCAAAATGAAGGGAGATTATTACAGATATCTTGCTGAGTTTAAGACTGGACCCGAGAGAAAAGAAGCTGCAGAGAGCACATTGTTTGCTTACAAGTCTGCTCAGGTTCAGTTGACATTTTATTTGATTGTCTTTAAGTATGTTCTTTGTCCATTAATGACTTTCTTTGTTTCAGGACATTGCTCTTGCTGATCTAGCTCCCACTCACCCTATTAGGCTTGGACTTGCACTTAATTTCTCCGTGTATTACTATGAAATCCTGAACTCACCGGATCGTGCTTGCAACCTTGCAAAGCAGGTATATAAATATGTGCATGTTGGGACTGTGCCTAAATGTGCTATGGAGATATTAATCATTTGGGTTATGCTTCATTTTGAGATATTGACCTGTAACATCGAGTTATTTAGTATTTTTGTGTTAAAATTATTAAGTGATGGTATATTTTCCTTTTACTTCCCACAGTCCTTTGTTCTGGGCTTATACTTTCGAGATGTTGCACTAAGGATAGCATTGATTTATTTTAATTTGCAATATCGTTTTCTTAGAAATTATTTCTTCAAATGCTCAGTTAGACTGTGTAGCAACGGTTTTTGTTACGGTACGTCTCATTTAGTGCTATCATTTTCCAATCCGATAAGAATATATAATTTATTTGGATAGGCTTTTGATGAGGCGATTTCTGAATTGGATACTTTGGGCGAGGAATCCTACAAGGATAGTACATTGATCATGCAACTTCTTCGAGACAATTTGACTCTCTGGACTTCCGATATTCCGGTATCTCTCTCTCTCTATCTCTCGTATCGTTACTGATCCCAATGATTTTGTTTAGTTTTTTTTTACCATCTTTAGCTCATGTATTGGCTTATCTAACAATTGCATGATTTTAGGATGACACTGGAGACGAGATCAAGGAATCATCGAAACCCGAAGCAGGCAACGGACAGTAGTAATTTCAATCGTAGTAGAATATGTTAATCTCCATCTTTTAAATTTCGTTGTTGTCTTCTTTTCGATGCCTTTGTGTGTGTTCTTGCTCCGAAATCGTTTGTGAATTTGTTGATTCCTTCGCTATGCAATATTATTTCTCTAAAAAAGCTTCATACTTAATTTTTATATTTTGATTTGTTCATTGGGACAAGAGTTTTAGTAGGGGTGGACAAAATCGAACCAGAATTGTAAACTTAATCGCAATTGTCAGTTTAATTTAGTCTTAGTTCTAATTTTTTAAAATCGTAATAATAAAAAAATATAAAATTCGTCCAATTATTTAAAATATAACTTAAATATAATAAACATATATTTTATTATTATTATTTAATATTTTTAATATAAAATAAATCCAAGCTACATTTCAAACATTACTGAAAACGTGAGTTGACTTTCCCAACCTTAAGTTTTAGGCTTATTTTTAATTTTTATATATTTATTGTAGTATCTATTATTTGACAGTATTTTCAAAATTAATTATAAACAATTATTTTCTTAATTATAAAAATGATCGTTTGACATTTCACATACGTTACAAGAAATTATAATTATAAGATAAGTATTTCATTAATAAATAAAAGAAATAACGTTGTGGGGAAACTTAAATTTTACATGTATTTAAAGCCATTATATAATTCAATAATCCCTGAAATTAAATATTTTTTAAAATATTTATCGAAACTAACGAAATTGGCTTTCACCAGGCTTGGGTGATTGCAATCGTCTGAAGAAATTTGGCGGCTAATCCCAAAAATTTTCAAAATTCCAGGGAGGGTTTCTCTCCTCCTTTCCCGCCATTTCTGAAAAAGAATCTCCGACGACATTCGAGGAAGTATTTTAGTCCCGTTTGCTTCACTTTCAGAATTGCTGCATCGATCCAAAGTGTAACGTCTTAGCGAAGATTTTCTCTCTTGCATCTTTTTAGCGCTGCTCATGGCTCCCGCTGCAGCTCCTGTTTCTTCTTCTATGTCAAAGGTGATTGCACAGAAGGAGAAGAGTGGAAAAGAAAGTAAAAAGAGGAGCCTCGTTGTCGATGATGATGTTCAACAAGCTAAGCGCGCGAAAAGTCCTGGTATTCGACTTAAAGGAAGCAGAATCTATGATTCTGAGAATGGCAAGACTTGTCACCAGGTAATTCCTGTGTATTTTTCCTGTGTTATTGTTCATTTTTCTTGCTTTGTGAGTTTACTCAAGGAAGACATTCCACTATCTTAAATTTCTAGCTATTATTGGGGATTAGGCCCTATTTTCGTCCAATTCTGATCACTTGTGACATCAGTGCGCAAATCACAGCTCATGAATTAGTGCTGACTCTGAACAAGAGAGATACATTCGCGTTGTTGCTGTAGGTTCATTTTATGGTTCAGACAAAAAATCATGCATCTTTTATACCATCCCCG
Source organism: Begonia fuchsioides (assembly GCA_003255005.1). Lineage (NCBI taxonomy): Eukaryota > Viridiplantae > Streptophyta > Magnoliopsida > Cucurbitales > Begoniaceae > Begonia > Begonia fuchsioides. The sequence continues at coordinate 357,776 of QAOC01008910.1, read as the reverse complement.
GCTTTTAATAATAAATTTAAATAGAAAATTATTATGGAAAATTAGTATCATTAAACACCTAATACTTTTATTTTTCTACCTCTAGGTTGGAGATATAATTAAGCTTTGCAAATATGTTGTTCTTCTTCGTATCTGTTAATGTAGATAAACTTGTACAAATAATTGGTGAAGTTTTAGATTATCTCTTTATTTGTTAAACTAAAATTCTATTTTTAAATATTTGGATGCCAAAGTGCCGACAAAAGACCAGAGATTATGCGGCCACATGTAAGAACCGGAAGGGGAAGAAGCCATGCACGATGAACTTTTGTCATAAATGCTTGTCGAACAGGTTGAGTTCGATTTTATCAACCATATGTTCTGAGGGATAATGACGTTTCTGGTTTGTATAAACACATGATTTTGGCCCTTTATATTTTGTGGAGTATTAAATAGGTATGGTGAGAATGCTGAGAAAGTAGAGCGTTTGGAGAATTGGGATTGCCCAAAGTGTAGAGGGGTTTGCAATTGCAGTTTTTGCATGTAAGTGAAAAGCACCAAGAGCCTTTATTTATTTATTAAAATATTGTGTTTGAATTTGTAAATGCGGAATTGCTGAGTATATTTACAGTCATAATAGCCATGAAAATAGTTGAGAAGAGTTTGAATTCAAGGTTGATTTATCCTTGATCAAGCTAACTCTTCAGCAATCGTCTGTTTTTCTTGTTCTTTTGTTCTGTATTGTTACTGCTCTAAAGTACGTGGAATTGAGACAAAGTAATATGGTAGTCATTTGATTAACTGAAGCATTTTTCAGGAAAAAAAGAGGTCACAAGCCCACTGGCATCATGATACATGTTGCCAAGTCTACTGGTTTTAATTCTGTGTCAGAACTGCTGCAAGTAAACAGCAATGACAACATAGATCCTGAACAAAATTCACCTCAAAAGCAAGCTCTAGGAAACAAGGTTTCATCTCTTTTTTTATTGCGTGATATTTCAGGACACCTTGCGTAATCTTCTTTTTTATAAAGTTTTGTTGCTCCTCCAGGCGACCATAGTAATTTCACCAAGGAAACGGGGGAAAGAAAATTCTTTAGATAGTAGTGGTACAAATCTGAGTTCTGTGAATTGTAGCAAAATTTCTGATACGAAGAAACACAAGCAAGCAAAACGAGAAGGGCTGAAGGAATTGCATAATGACAGTAGGGTTAATACTGAATTCTTGAGAAGTAGCCCACGGAAGATTCAGCCTGCAGTAAATATATGTGAGAAAGTTAATAAAGTAAATTGTAAAGATGATGGAACCTTGACAAAGAAAAAGACAGTCTCAGGAAAAATATGTGAGGAAGTGAAGAACGCAAATGCTAGGGGCAATGGGGCCTCTGTCGGGAAAACAAAGTTAAATACATCAGAAGAGCCCTTGAACTCTTCCAAAACAAGATATTCGACAGAAAAGAATGGAGTGAGTCAGAAATATGGAAGAGTTCCAAAGTCTATGCGAAAGGAATATATTGCGCTAAAAGATCATTCCTCCATTCCCCTCAAAGCAGTAGGTGCTGATAAAGAAAAGGATGTTAAAAGACAAACAGAAGCCAAAGTATCAAATGGTGTGAAGAATAATAAAGATGTTCCAGCAGGTCAGAGAATCAAGAAATGTGCGATGGAAATTCAGAACATTAAATTTGCTGACACGCCTTTGCCTTTGGGTGCAAGTTTGACGTCTATAGCTGGCACTGAGTTACCCGTTGAAGATATTGGTCGAGCACTGCAATTTTTAGAATTTTGTGCGGTTTTTGGAAAGGCAGGTTTACATTCATTTTTGTTAAAAATCAAAATTTTATCTATATTTGGCGATCCTTGAGTAATTTACTGCACAAGTGACACATTTTCTGTGCTGTGTTAGATTCTGAATTTGAAAAAAGGTTACGGTGCATCCTTACTCCGAGATCTAACACGTGAAAGAAGAAGCTGTCGAGTCCAGGATACCTTACCTGTTCGGTTTCAAATCCAAATTTTGTCTCTGATTCTAAAGAATATTGGAGAAGAGTATGAACTTTTTCAAATATCCATTTGAATTCGTGTTCTCATTTTTTTGTAGAATTAAATATGATTATCTAATTGTTTCTTAGGGATTTATCCTCATGTTCCACGACTGAAAAATCTTCTTGGTTGAAAGCTTTACAAAAATGCACTGGTGCGTCTTCATGGGCATTGAATGAACTGCCATCTGATTATTTTGATAGAGGTGGTGATTGTTACGAGAAGCTAAGCTTGTCAATAAAGCTTAGATTACTGAATTTTCTTTGTGACGAGGCTCTTAGTACTGCGTGAGTAGTAATAGTTGATGTCCATTTTGGTATGTTTACGAAAGTTCTCTACTTGCCTAGATTTTCTTTTTTCCTTCAGAGAATTGAGAAATTGGATTGAAGAGCAAAATTCCAATTTTGTGAAGAGCCAGAAGGAAGCAAGGAAGAAAGTTGTTGCTGCAAATAATAAGGTAACACAAAATAAGAATAAGAGTACAGAGTCGGTGTATAGATCGTGGAGTTTGAAGGTGGTTTGTCTTGCTTCCGTAACAGGAAAAACTTCTTAAGCAGAAATTGCAAGATGAGTTGGCGAAGAGGATTATGTCAGAAAATAGTGCTTCTCTCTCAGTTTCTGAATATGAAGCACTAGTTTCACGAATAAAAAGTGAAGCAGCTATTGTCAAGTCTGAGAAGCTTTTGGCAATGGGCATGGTTCCAAAAAGTATGCCATCTCTCTTCGTCTTAGTTTTATGAAATTGTTAACTTGATACCTCAGAAAAGGATAATTTTGGTTTGTGTTTTGTGTAAAGGCTTTGTGTGTGCACGTACACTTCAACCACAGACAACATATTTATGTTCCTTTAATGATAATCTCTTAGAAATGTTCTCTTTGTAGAAAGACAGAGGTCAGATGCTGTCAGGACAGAACCCATGTATCTGGATCCAGATGGTCGTGCATTTTGGAAACTACAGGCCTTCAATGGAGAAGAGTGTATTCTGCTTCAAGGTTTGTTACAAACTATTCATTGAATCTGATTCTACATTACAAAATAAGGCTTGGGTTGTTGAAATCTCGGTTTGGACGCAGATGTAGGAACTCGGGCAGCAGATCCAAATGAAAAGTGGTTCACGTACAAAGCCGAGCAGAAAGAAGAGGTGATGAAATACATTTCTTCGTTAAGGCAAGTATTCACTCCACTGTTTGATCTCAAATGAATACTGTGTTTTGGCTATTGAGCTTCATTCTTATGTTCATAATTGATGGGTTGCTTTGATTCAGGTTGAGGAAGATTGAAGTGAAAAATATTGCTCCCATTCTCTCGAAGCAAGCTTAGCAAGACAACTTCATAAGTTTCATCCATCTCAGGTAATACAACTGGCAAATTATAGTTCCATTTACTGACCATTTTCCATTCAACCATGAGGATCATCTTCTAGTTAGGTTTCAGATTTTTTCAGCTGGTGAAGGTATTTTTTGCTTATAAATTGTCAATTTACCTTTATTCTATTAAATTATTCGTCTCTCTCTCTTATTATTGCAGGGCTTTTTTTTTTTCTTTTAAGAGAGCAGGCCAGTGTAGATTCAAGACTGAAGGTATGGATTCCCATTCCGGTAGTGCATTTTGTTTTAGAGCTTCTTAGTTCTCTCGTTTTCATGCACTCAAAGGCGTAAATTAATGGAGAATTTTCAGTTTCGTGCGTTAACTTTGACTGTATTAAAATGTTAAGTTAATTATTTTACTTGTTACCAAAAAGTCAGAATCCCCCGCCTCGAGGGACCCCACACCTCGGCACAATAGGCTGTGAGGGGGTAAGTTACGGTAACTAAGCAGTCTAAGGATAAGAGACATTCTTCCTGATGCCTTAATGAGCTATTCTAACATTGGGAGTAACAACTCTCATACTAAGGTAGCGCAAAATATTAATTATTTTACTTGACATAATTGTATTGTGTCGTAAAATATAATTTTTTTTTTGAAATTGCTATTTTTGGAAGCCGGAAATCTATTGTTTTCATAATAATCAGCAAATGTGGTTATAAAAAAAACTATTTTACCCAGTTTTTTAAATGAAAAAAAATTGGCTCTTTCATATTTTAATTTTCAAGTTAAAAGTTTTCATATATATGTTAGAAATGTTAAATACTCATTTTTAAATAGTTTTTCTAATAAAAAACAAATTATTAAATTTATTAAATATTTAGTAAGTCAATATAACATACAATAGATTGTATGTTTTTATTTTGTTGTAATTTTTTTCTTTTTATATTTCATAATTATCTTCATTTTTTCATCATTATTCATAATTACACTACACACAAAATGCGATTTGAAAATTCGCATTCTCTCCCTCTCTCATTTTCTTTCTTCATCCCTCTTATTTAATTTTTTTATAATCATTATTGCATTAATTTTGTAATATAATATTGACTAATTTTGAAAAATTATAAATTCAATTTTTTTTTTATTTTCTTCCTTATTTTTAATATCTTTGGCATGTTATGATAATTATTAATTGTATCATACTAATTGATATAGTTAAAAATTTAAGATATAAGTTAAAAATTATAAAGTGTCAATTGATAATTATCTAATATTATATTTGCGTAACTATGTATCATAATACTCGTAAAATAAAATGTGACACATAACTAACGACATATCGAATGAGATAATAGTAAAATGTAATAATTTAAATGGAGGTCGAATCAAAGTCACCATTTAGCCGATTGACAAAATGCCTCCACATAGCAACATGATGTGTACTTGAATTCAGAGAAAAAATAAATTTTGGGCTTGAGTTTTGAAGAAATAGGCTAAATTGGGTTTAAGTTTTCAGAAAACTAAAATCGGGCTCTTCTGATACATAAAATGATGCCTCATTCGTCCGAGTGAGGCACGGGTCAGACAAATAATGCACGGGTCGGACGAATGAGGCATAATCGTCCTCCACTCGAACGCAACATGCCTCAAACAGACGCAACATTCAATTTTTTTTAATTAATTTGACTAATCAAATATTATCAAGATGAAATTTTTATCACACATTTATGATAATAAAAGACACTACTCTGCAAGTTTTTAAATTTTTTCAACAACGGTACGATTTACTATAATTTTTTAATACATAAACAAATTTTTTTGTTAAAATTACTTACGGTAATAAAAATTTTTGAAACTTGTATTACACACAGCATTGTAAGACAATATTACACAAAGTTTTGTGATTTTTTATTAATGTACGTAATTGTAACAAAATTTTTTTGTTTATGTATTAAATAAATTATAGTAAATTGTACCATTGTTGAAAATTCACCAAATTTTTTGTTATATTGTCTTACAGTGTTATAAATGTGTAATAAAAGTTTCAAGAATTTTTATTATCGTATGTAATTTTTAAAAAATTATTTTATATATGTATTAAAAAAACTATAGTAAATCGTACAATTGTCGAAAAAAATTAAAAACTTGCAGAGTTGTGTCTTTTATTGTTCTAAATGTGTAGTAAAAATTTCAAGTTGTTTTGATAAGATTTCATTAGTCAAATAAATTTAAAAAAAAATTGAATGGTTCATGTGAGACATGATGCGTTCGAGTGAGGTACAATTATGCCTCATTAGTCCGACCCGTGCCTTAGAGAAAAAACAAATTTTGGGTCTGCGTTTTTTGAGGAAATTAGTTATATCGAGCTTGAGTTTTCAAAAAACCAAAATTAAATTCTTCTGACGCATAATCCGATGTCCCATTCGTCCGACCTGTAACATACTCGGACAAATGAGTCATCCGATTATGCGTCCGAAGAGCCTAATTTTAGTTTTTCGAAAATTCAAGTTCGATTTAACCTATTTTTACAAAAAAACTCATGTCCAAAATTTATTTTTTCTCCTGGATTTAAAATAATACATGACGGTTGAGATTTTGGAATAACGGGCGACGAGTATCCATTTCTTCCCCCGGCCCTCGTCGTCTTCTTTTTCTTCTTCTTCTTCTGCTTCAATGACGATGGAGGCTCTCTTACCATCACTATCTACGCTAACTGGGTCCAATTTCTCCGTTCCCAACCGCATCGGTTTCAACGATTAGCTTTTCTTCCGCTCTCTCCGTCCATCTCCGTCACTCCTTGGACTCCCCTTCTGCCTCTTTTAGCGTCTTTATCTCGGCGGAATCTAAGATTAAGTTGCCGAGTGTTGAAAGTTATTCTTCTCTACTATGCAGTTATCCATTAGAATGCAACTTCTATGTACATTCACCGTAGTAAAACTTACATGCACACCTAAAATCGTGAGAATGTCTATAAATGTAGAACAGTGAAGCAACACAAAGATAAGGAGTTTTTCAACTAGATTACTTTTGACATCTCCAAAATCTAACTCGGAGACGTTCTCCTCGGCTTGTTCTGTTTGCTCCCAGAGCTTCCCATTCATCCCAGATTTCAGTCGCTGCTTCCCCGAGCGAATCCATTGCTGGCGATAAATGAATTCTCGCTTGCTAAGGCGTGGTTAATCGGGGTTTCCTTGCGTCATAGTTGTTGAATAAGTCGGTGAATTTGGTTTTAGAGAGAGAAAGTCAATGAATTTTGGGTGTCAATGTAAGAAGAAGAAGAAGAAGAAGATGTTGAACCAGCCCCGGCCTCGATGATTCCACGTTTGGACAGATGACTGATCGGCAAGCTTTCAAAGAAGAGAGATGGTTCCTTCTTCTAGGTTTGTGGCTCTTTCTCATCCACCACAAGCACCCACTTTGCCCCATCTCCCATCTTTTCTTCTCTCCTTTCACCTTTTCTTCCTCTTACTTCCCCTCCTGCACTCAGTTTACTCACTTCAGTCAATGCCCGTAGTACGTATATCATAATTGTCTGGCCAGCCTGGCTCGCCATTAATGGACACCAGCAAGTTTAGATAAGTTAATCTTCTTCAATTGCCATTTGATGGCAGATTATCGAACAACAACAGTCATGAATTCGTTCATCTGAATGATGAACTGAGAAGACTTACCTCTTTCAGAAACTTCGTGTTTGCACTGGAACTGGGGAATCTTCAATCTCTAATTCGCATCTTTTTAAAGCTCTCTCTACAATGGGTGGGGTGGAAGTCGGACTTAAACTGCTTGGACTGAGCTCCAGCGGGAAGCTTTCGATTCCGACGTCTCTAATCATACTTTCCGACGACTTCTTCTCCACTGGATCAACAGAAGACCTACTTGTAGACCAATTTTGGTGAAGAAAAAAGCAAATGAATTGGGTGAAAGTGCGTGCGGCCGAACCTGGAACTGGAAAGTCTTCTTGCGTGAGAGAAGAAGGTTTTGCGTGGATTTGTATGGAATGTGTTGAGTAAACCAGAGTAGCTGACATGGTGATTCTGTTCGTCAAGCTCCTAAACGACCTTCCACTGAGCGTTTTGGCAGATAAACACTCGAGAGGAACTTCTCCTGAAAGAGGGTTGCTTTTGAGTTCAGAGGAAACCCCTCCGGCGATAAGTATTCCCATATGTTACAGCAAGACTTGGCCTGCAACACTGCCGTAAAAAAAATTAAAGAAAAATGATATCAGAGCCGCCATTTGAAGCCGGAAAAGACCTTCAGAAAGTACACCTTCAAGAGCTGCGTGAAGGAATAGGTAGATGGGGCGATTTCATCTGGGGAAATGGGAGGATTTCAGTAAACCCTGCAAGAATTATAGTGAATCGGAGAGAGAAATGTAGATATACCTTTTAGGAGATAGCCAGGAGAGGAAGCAGCACTGAAAATACTGAAATCTGATCGGAAGGACCCTCCGTCTTCTTTGAAACTTCTGACATATGATCCTGAAAACCTTCTTGAAAGGGTATTTTCGCTGCTAATTTGAGCTCTTACAGCCCAGTCTTTCAACCTGAAATCTGGGTCGTCGTTCTTTTGCGAAGAATAAGGAGATGCTTCCATTGTTGGCGGCTCTGCAATGAGCATTGGTTGAAAATCTTCTTCTCCCTCTCTACTTTCTCTGGTTCATTTGCCAAACACCAAGTCCACCTCAGCACAAGATCCTCGTTTAATCTGCAGGGAGTTTCTAATTCAAATGACCCAGAAAAACAAACACGAAACTCTCTGGAAGTTTCAAAATTTCTGCCAACTCTTTCGTATTTTTCCTCGGTGATTTTGTTTCTGCTCTACTTTGAAGTCACATCAAAGTCTTAACCTCAAACTCATCAACGATGAGTAAAGTTGTTTGAATTGACTGCTCAGTTAAAACATTGTTTCGCAGATAAGTTTTGACTCTGAGCAGAGATTCCCAGTGAAGTTGCAGCGATTCCAGCCCCCGATATTTGCTCTGATTCTTGGAAGCTCGAGCCTGGAGATGCTTCAATGGCGATTGAGAAAGCAGAGGATAAGAGCAGACTGGTGAAATGATACACCCACCTTGCGGTTGCGGTTTACGTCTAATAAAAAAACTGAAAAGTAGTCTGAGCAAGCGGTTAATGTAAAATGAATAAACAGAGGAATAATCTGTAATTGAAGGGTATGAACATTTTAAAAAATAGTTATAGGAGTAGAGGGCCCTCAGCTCTCAAGAAACTTTCGTTTTCTTACTATAATTCTTACCGGTTCCTATCAATTTTGGTATCAGAACTGACGATCCTCAGGAAAGATGCCCGTGACTCGTTCGTCGGAGACACAGAAGGAGTGCGGCATGGAATGGCAGAAAGAATTGGCAGCGACGAGAGAGGAATTCAAGTTGGGGTTATCCCTGCTTCAAGAACAAATGTCGAAACTTCTGAGTCAATCAGAGCAATGACAATCCAATAATCTGCAAGGAGAACGGGAAGGGTTAGCCGATTCAGAAGCCGGCCGAATAGAAAGGGAACAGAGATGGGCGGAGAAGGAAGGCTGTCCGAGGAGACTGAAATTACCGGTCTTATGCGGAAAGGAACCCGAAGACTGGAGTTACAGAGTAGAACGGTACTTTACCGTGAATCACATAGGCGAGGAAGAAAAGATTCCAGCAACCGTCGTTTGTCTGGAAGGAGTAGCTCTCGCATGGTTTCAATGGGAGAACGGCAACCGACCGATGAGAACCTGATTCGAATTTAAGAGGAAACTCTTCGATTGATTTGGAGAAACGAAAAAATGGGTCAACATACGATCAACTGCTCACGATCAAGCAGGAGAACTCTGTCGAGGAGTATCGAACGAGATTTGAGCTGCTGCTTTCACGAGTTTTTGGTGTTCCAGAAGAGGTATTGTTTAGTGCATTTTACAATGGGCTGAAGCGTGTAATCAAGGCTGATGTAAAAATCATGCGGCCCGAAGGCTTGGATGGATTGATGACAGCAGCCCAGCTAGCTGAAGAGAGGAATGAGTTAATTCAAAACGATCAAAAATCGTCGATCAAATGGGGTGCTGGAAATTACCGCGGGTTCGGTTCACAAACAATACCGGATTATGCTCTGTTGTCTGATGTCCCGGTAGTGCAGGGAACAAAAATTAAACCATCAGAAATTGGCCGAAGAAAATTAACGGAAACAGAAATGAGGATCCGTCGGGAAAAAGGTTTATGTTTCCGATGCGATGAAAAATTTTCACCCGCTCATCGATGCAAGAACAAGATGTTACAAGTTTTAATGCTTCAAGATGATGAAGAGATTAACGATGAGGAAGAAAAAATTAAAGGCGGAAAAGAGACTGTAGAGTTGTCCTTAAACTCGGTCGTCGGTCTTACATCGCCTCCCACTATGAGATTATGGGGCAAAATGGAAGGAAGAAAGGTAATAGTTTTGATAGATTGCGGGGCAACTCACAATTTTATTTCTCAAGATATCGTAACGGAATTACACTTAGCCGTTCACACAACCACAAATTATAGTATTCAACTCGGAAATGGAGAATGCTTCAACAATTGCAGATTATGCAAAAATGTTTTATTATCTTTATCGGAATTAGAAATCAGGGAGGAATTTTTACCCATTCCCCTCGGAAGTTCGGATGTGATTTTGGGCATGAGATGGTTGGAATCAATGAGTGAAATGTTCATCAATTGGAAATTACTAACAATGAAATGCTCGGTGGGGAGCCAAAAAGTGATTATTAGAGGAGACCCGAGCTTGAGCCGATCAAAGATTTCTCTTAAAGCCATGAAGAAAATAATGTCTCGGGAAGGAGATGCAATGCTAGTAGAATTGGGAAAGGTGGGAGAAATCGAAAACCACGCAATACCGTCCCTTCCAAAAGAGATTCAAGACATAATTGGAGAATTTCGAGAGTTATTTGGCAAACCGGTTGGACTACCACCGGGAAGGGGCCACGAGCATGCAATTCTCTTGAAGGATGAAACATCGACGATAAATGTTTGACCGTATCGTTACCCGTTAATGCAGAAAAATGAGATAGAAAAGTTAGTGAAGGAAATGTTGGAAGCCGAAATTATTCAACCGAGTACAAGTTTTTTTTCAAGCCCAATTATTTTAGTAAAGAAGAAGGATGGGAGTTGGCGATTTTGGGTGGATTATAGAGCTTTAAACAATGAAACTATTAAGGATAAGTTTCTGATTCCGGTGATTGACGAGTTGGTGGATGAATTACACGGAGCAACTATATTTACAAAGCTAGATTTGAGATCCGGCTATCATCAAAATCGAGTAAAGACGGAGGATATTAAAAAAATAGCATTCCGCACGCACGAAGGACATTATGAATTTCTTGTAATGCCTTTCGGATTGACCAACGCACCAGCCACGTTTCAATCTTTGATGAATAAGGTATTCCATCCACATCTTAGAAAGTTTGTTTTTGGTTTCTTTGACGATATTTTGGTGTATAGCTCTACTATAGAAAGCCACCGAGAGCATTTAAGGATTGCTTTAGCTATTCTTCGACAACACCAACCTTTTATCAACGAAAAGAAATGCTCGTTTGCAAAAACAAAGCTGGAATATTTGGGATATATCGTTTCAGCCGAAGGAGTATCCGCCGATTCGAAAAAGGTTCGAGCTATTACGGATTGGAAGGTACCCGGTTCGCTTAGAGAATTGAGAGGATTTCTCGGGCTTACGGGGTATTATCGAAAATTTGTGTCGGGATATGGAAGCTTAGCATTACCTTTAACGGAACTCTTAAAGAAAAATAGCTTCAAGCGGAATGAAGAAGCAGATCGGCCTTTAAAAGATTGAAAGAAGCGATGTGTAACTTACCGATTTTAGCTATGCCGGATTTTCATGAGACTTTTGTGGTTGAGACGGATGCTTCCGGATCGGGTTTAGGCGCTGTTTTAATGTAAAAGAATCGACCTATAGCTTTCTTTAGTCAACAATTATCTCGGCAATCTAAGTTAAAATCGGTTTATGAACGGGAATTGATGGCATTGGTTTTGGCAATTCAAAAGTGGAGACCTTATCTAATAGGTACGCATTTTATTGTTCGAACGGATCAACGAAGTCTGAAATTTTTGATGGAACAAAGAATGGTTGCGACGGAGCACCAAAAATGGTTGATTAAGTTGTTGGGATACGACTTTGAAATTCAATATAAAGCGGGTTCTGAAAATAAAGCGGCCGATGCACTATCTCGCAAGGAGGAAACAACATGTTTACAAGTGTTACAACAAGATAATACACTTGACTTACCGAGAATAGAGAAGGAAATCGAACAAGACAAAAAATTGTCAAAAATTAAGATGGAATTGCAAACAAAGGGAATAGCGGAACCGGGATATGCCTTGGTTAATGATCTACTGTATTTCGAGGGAAGGAAGGTTATTTCATCATCCTCGGGAGTTATTTCGCAGATTTTAAACTTCTTTCATGGCGGACCAAATGGAGGACACGAAAGGGTGAAAAAAACTTATCAACGGTTACACAATGAATTATATTGGACGGGTATGAAGAAAGATATCCGGAATTTTGTTGAGAAGTGCATGATTTGTCAACAAAACAAATATTTAGCCATGACGCCGGCGGGGTTGCTGCAACCCTTGCCTATTCCGGAGGATATTTGGGAAGATATTTCGATGGATTTTATCGAAAAATTACCGAAATCCGAAGGTTTCAACGCAATATTGGTAGTGGTGGATCGACTTAGCAAATATGCTCATTTTATTGGTCTTCGGAAGCCGTATTCAGCTCAAACGGTGGCTGCGATTTTCTTTCTAGAAATCTTTAAATTACATGGAATGCCAAGAACCATAGTCTCTGATCGGGACAAAATATTTGTAAGTACGTTTTGGAGAGAATTATTCAAACTACATGGGACGAAGTTGAATTTTAGTTCAGCTTATCACCCACAATCGGATGGCCAAACGGAAGTCGTTAATCGATCGCTAGAACTGTATTTGAGATGTTTTTCGAGAGACAAACCGAAGAATTGGGGAAAATGGTTAACGTGGGCTGAATTTTGGTACAATACTTCGTTTCATTCCTCCATCGGCATGACACCGTTTCAAGCGGTGTATAAAAGACAACCACCAACACTAATGCATTTCAATAGACCCATTAAGTCGAAGGTGGCCAGCATCGATGATCTAATTTTAGAACGGGATTCGGTACTCAAGTTGTTGAAATTCCATCTACAAAGAGCTCAACAAAGAATGCAAGTCTCCCTAAATAAAAAGCGCCGAAATGTAGAATTTCAAGAAGGAGATTGGGTATGGTTGAAAATACAATCATATCGACAAGTCTCGGTTGTGAAGCGTTTGAACGTTAAGCTTTCTCCGAAGTATTATGGGCCGTTTCAAATATTGAAGAAGGTTGGAAAAGTAGCATACAAATTGCTTTTACTGGAAACTTCAAGGATACATCCGGTTTTTCACGTTTCGTTATTAAAGAAGTGTGTAGGAGAAGTTCGAAAGATTACTTCCCTTCCGGAGCAACTAGTTAGTGCCGATACACGAATGGTGGAACCCGAGCATATCCTGGATATTAAGAAGCAAAGCGGAGACGAAACAAAGAAGGTCATTCTCATTAAATGGAAGCATCTCCAACCTTATGAAGCAACGTGGGAAGACTATGACGTGATACGATCTCAATTTCCAGCCTTCAACCTTGAGGACAAGGTTCTCTCGTGGGAGGGGAGAAATGATAGATCCACCTTGCGGTTTACGTATAATAGAAAAACTGAAAAGTAGTTAGAGGAAGCTGTTAGTATAAAATGAATAAAGAGAGTAATAATCTGTAATTGAAGGGTATGAACATTTTGGAAAGTAGTTACAGGAGGTAGAGGGCCCTCGAAGCTCTCAAGAAACTTTCGTTTTCTTACTAAAATTCTTACCGGTTCCTATCATGAAATCGAAAAATGGAAAAGTTTTCAAATTTCACGAGGATGGAATGAAATTTCCCTCCAACTCTTTCGGTGTCCGGTGGTGCCAAGGCTCCATGATCTTGACAGGGGTATCAAGAATCCACTTCACTCCCCCTTGTCACCATATGCCTCTCTCGTATTTCAGAGCTCACGTCGCTGTTAGACTTTGGTTGTTTCTGCTGCGTACATGCAAAACCAAGAATGGACGCTTCTCCTAAATCGTCACTCTCGTGTTCTTCGCTCATTGATTGATATATACATCAATCGAAAACGACTTAAAATTTAAGTCCGTTTAAGGATGAATCAATTATTTGATCAGTTTGAACTCAAATTTATAAATCCCAGAATCCAAAGAAGAGATGAAACCGGAACATATTCCCAATTGTTGGTAGGTTGAAGATATCGGTTGTAGGATGATTTCTTCAAATTGTGTCGAGTTTCAAATAGTGTTTGGGTCAAATATCTAACTCCCCGTCTAATTTGATTTCTGAACACGAACTAGAGCTCACGTTTCTGGAAAATTTGAAACCAAAACAGGTTCGATATTTCACCCACCCTTGATGTTAATATTCATTACATAGTTCCATCAATTGTACTTTCTATTAAACAATCGAAAGCAATTGAGCCATCAGAAGAACACTTACTCAGTGAACCCCTCGATGACAGCATGGGGCTTACATGCTCTGGCAGAAGGGCTCGGTTCCACCGCCGGGTGCGGCTCCACGGCCGAGCCAAGAAGCTCGGCGGGCAACTCTCCAATACCCTTCAAGTAAAAGGTATAGAAAAGTTTGAATGGAAACACGATTTGATGCAATTTGACCTCGCCAGAGACCCCCTCGAAGATCCCTGTTCCGCCGGTCACGGCCAGTTTTGTGTCCTCGTAGGTTAGATACTGGCCTTGCACGGCTATGTGCCCGTAACTTCCGAAGTGAAAGCTGTAGATTGCCTCGTATCGGTCTCCTTTCTTCTCCGGCTTGTGCTGTATCAAAATGCATATTCCGGCGGTGATTCCTATTCGTTTTTGTAAGTCTCCGGTGTACAACTGAAACAGAACCATATGTGTTACTACGTTGTAGAAGTCAAACTGGGAAGAACTTGGCCCAATGTTTAAAATCACATTCCAATGGCGTTCCCATTGATTATAAAATGTTCATTTGTAAAATCAACGACCCTTTTGAGTAAAGTTCAAGGCTCAAAACCCCAATTTGCAGAGAGAAAAAGCGAATATCAATGATAAAGATACACAATAAGTCATGATCGCCGACTTACTAGTTTAATTTAAATCTTCGATGAACAGAAAAGAAGAGTGAAACAGAGAGAGAGAGAGAGAGAGAGAGAAGAAACTTGCTTTGTTGCTGAACGGAACCAGATCACCGAGAGATTTGACAAACTTTTCAGGGAAACAAGCGGAGAGAGGGACAAAAAATAGAGAGTTAAAGAGAGAACTTGCTTTGTTGCTGAAAGGAACAAGATCCCCCAAACAATTAACAGAGCTCTGGCTCAATCTCAAATAAGCGGGGCTCCCTCGATCGCGCTCGTTTATCTCATAAACACTCAGTTCCTGGATTTCATCTACAGGCTCAGACACAAACAAATCGAAACGCCATGATCAGCGGCAAAAAGAAAAAGACAAATCAAATTCCCAGAAAGAGAGAAACTCGCACCTTTTGCAGAACCTGTCGAGCTCGCATGGCTTCGAACAGTGAGAGACCTTTTGGGCAGCGAAAGACGGGGAAAATGGCCGGTAGAAAGCTTGGAGCTCCGAACGAAAAAGGGGTTCTGTAAATGGGGAAAAGGTAGAGACTTTGGAGGTAAAGAAGATGATGTGGATCTAGGGTCGGCTAATTTCGCCGAGGAAGGGATTGTTTTGGCTGCGAAGGTCGAGGAAGCCATGTCCATTTTCTTGGGCGAGAGTGTTTGGTAAGCGAGAAAGTGGGAAACCAGTGGGAAATGAAAGGGAAAGTAGATGACTATGAAAAAGTGGCAAATCGGTGTAGATTCAGAAACCGCACTGTCGGGACAGAAATGTTCAATTCCATCATCGGACTCGTACATTGATGCATGCTCAGAGATAAAGACCATTTTCAAATGACATGTTTGATTTTTTAATTTAATTAAAATTCAAAATTAGTATCAACTACCACTATTGCACACTCGCTTAAACAATTTAGAAATATAATTCAACGTGAAAAATATAGCAAGGCATTAAACCCTTAAAAAGCAAAGATAATGCTCATTTTTCCATTGCAAAAGCTCGTGAGCTTGGAATGTTTAGTCAAGTTGAGCATGTCGAGCCAAATAATTCAAATATACATTAATTAACTGATCTTATATAAATTTTTTAGTAGTTATTTTTATTATTATAAAATTAAAAAAACATAGTAAACACTTTATATCATGATAGAAGATGTTTTACCTCATTTTAGTTAATTTCGCCAAACCAAAAACCGATTTCTTCTTCAATCTTCCACTACCAGAGCAAAAGGGTTGATAATTAAAACATAAATTGCCAAAAAGTTTCGTCCCAAATCATATTCTTCATCTTTAAAATGGGAAAGTTTTGAGTAAAAATGGCAAGAACTTATTACCTTAAGGGCTTTAACTAGTATTATGGGCAATTTTATCTTAATGGTTTTTACCTTATTAGCTATTATCTTATACTCATCACTACCACGACCCAACCGAGCCCCAGCCCCACGCGTCTTCAACTTCGTTGGGCCGAGAAAGTGTCGAACGTTGATGGGCGAGAGAAAGAGGCGAACGACAGTGGTCGAACTCCAATCTAGCGTCGAGGAGAAAATTGAACTTTCGACACTAGATTATCGCCATTCTCGGCAGTGGACGAACAAATTCATGAACAGTAAAAGCCTAAAGAGCAGGATCGAGTCTGATCGGGGTGGTGATGTGCTGTGTGTTGGACATCGGTACGAGTGCAAGCCCAGGCTTGATTTGACTGCTCAGATCGCTACAGTGACTGATAATTTTTTTATTTGAAGAATTTTATTATTATTATTTGTTTTCTTAAAAGAGATGGAATTGAAAGCAAAGATTAAACGAAAATACCTGGGCCAACTGGAATTGGGCAGCCTAATCTAAATATTTGNTCCGAGTATTGAATCCGAGTAAGACAAGTTGTGTCTAAGCAAGTCAAGTTCCATCCAAGTGAAGTAAGATTCGAGCCTCGTTCGGATGCAACTTGAGCTAAGTATACGTTTGAAAAAGCTAAAATTTATTTTAAAAAATAAGATCCGAATTAATCTATTTACTTGCATCTCCAACTAAAATTTAATTATATATATATATATATATATAATTATGAATATCGACGCGGCCCCCACCAAGCAGAATGCAGATCGCGTTGTATGGTCCACAATCCAACTTTTGTCCACTTTACACTTCTTTTTCTCTTTTATATGTTTATCTATTTTCATTTTTCAGTTTATTTTCTTGAAGTAATTCTTGCCTTTTCCATTTTTTAATATTTGCATACTAATTAATAATATAAGTTTTGCAAATTCGTTACCTTGGGGGGAGAAAGTGTAAATTTAGGCTCCCACGCCCACCCACTATCTCTCTCTATCTTCTCTCTCCTGTCCAGTCTTGTCGCTCCTTTCCTCTTCTGACACTCTCTGCCACCCTGCTGCTACACTGCACCACACTCCCACTCTCCTCTGCGACCCCTCCGTCTCCATATTTCATTAACGCCCCCTCCTCACCGTCTCCCAAAAGCGGCAGAGCCCAGTCCGAGCGGCGGCGATGGTGGCGGCGAAATGAAGGACCGCCAGCGCTGGCAGCCGGAAGAAGACGCGCTCCTCCGAGCCTACGTGAAGCACCATGGCCCCAAGGAGTGGAACCTCGTTTCTCAGAGGATGGGCAAGCCTCTTCACCGGGACCCCAAATCCTGCCTCGAGCGATGGAAGAACTACCTCAAGCCTGGCCTGAAAAAGGGCTCTCTCACCGCCGATGAGCAGTCCCTGGTTATTTCTCTCCAGGCCAAATACGGCAACAAGTGGAAGAAAATCGCCGCCGAGGTCCCCGGCCGGACGGCCAAGCGACTCGGCAAATGGTGGGAGGTTTTTAAAGAGAAGCAACTGAAGCAGCTACAGAAGGCGCAGAATCTCTCGCAGAGACGCGAATTATCCGACCCCGAAGGGAATATTTCGATCGGTGGTGTTTCCTCGCCGGAGAAGGCGGTTCAGGGGCCTTACGATCACATTCTCGAGACTTTCGCGGAGAAGTACGTTCAGCCGAAGCTCTATGCGGCGGCCGCGGCGACGTTTCCACCGTCGCCACTGGCGATGAACATGATGGCCCGGGCTAATTTGCCGGAGTCGGATCCGGTTCTCTCCCTCGGCTCATCGCCGGCGGTTCTTCCGGCGTGGATGAGCGCGAACCCCTCCGGCGCCGCCTGTTCTACTTCGTCTCTATCGTCTTCAACCTCTTCGACGACGCCATCTCCGTCTGTGAGCCTCACTCTTTCTCCGTCGGAACCCGTTTTCGATTCCGACATGACCCGATTCTTCTCGGTTCAGCAGTTGGGAACCCTCGTTCAATTCTGTAAAGATCTCGAGGAAGGTCGACAAAGCTGGATTCAGCACAAGAAAGAAGCGACGTGGCGTCTGAGCAGGCTCGAGCAGCAGTTGGAGTCGGAAAAATCTAGAAAAATGAGAGAGAAAACGGAGGAAATTGAGGCCAAGATTAAAAGCTTAAGAGATGAAGAAATGGCTTTCATCGGACGGATCGAACATGATAGGAAAGAAGAGATGACTTCGCTGCAGAGAGAGGCTGAGAGTAAAGAATCAAAGCTGTTGGAAGCTTGGTGTGTTAAGCAAAGGAAGCTGAGTACGCTGGTTGAGAAGATAGGTGGCCAAATCCGCCATGGATGAACTCTGTGAAAAGCTTGATTTCTTTTCTACAGTTCTCGAAACACACCAAATTCACAAACATGTCTCTCTGATTCCATGTAATTAATTAAAACTTCCGACTTTTCTCATACTTCACCTGCGAACTGAAATACGCAACAATGACTTATTTCACGGCAGAAGTTATCGATAATTTTAGAGAGAGAAAGAGCAGGGATGACATGATTCCTTCTTCCATCTGTTTCAATGACGGTGCGTTCTTGCTGTCAAGGGTGATCCATTTCGGTGCAGGGTTACATCTGATCTTGTTTGCCAAAACACAGTAAGAAGGGGGCCTTCATAAGAGCTGGCTCCATGATCAGTTTCTCGAGCTTGATCATTCTGAAATCGGTCGGCAAGTATTAAACGTGATCGATTGTCGTTATTATTATCTTTTGATTATCATTAATCTCGAGTTCGATCATGATGATCCGTCTGTAAAAAGAAAGAAATGAGAGAGAAAGAGAGGAGAGAGAAAGGGTAGCAGCCGTTTAAATGAAGCTTAGGATAAAGATGCTTATGCCGCTGCCGACGCTTACTCCGACAATGACTATTCGCTGCTTCCTACGCCCATAATCTCAATCACGCGCTTTCACTTCGTCATTACTTCACTCTCCCCATTTCCCAATCATTTATTCGTTTCTCTTTTGGGATAAGGTTGAGTTTGGCTAAATTCGTCAAAAACAAATCTCAAAGTCAAAATATCCACGTCCCCACCTATTTTATTTTTTAATTAATTAAAAAAAAATTATGTCACATTTAAAATAATATAACATAATATCTTAAAAAGTTTTTCAAATTCTAAATAATTTTACGATTATTATAATATTTTAATACAAAAAATAAAAAATTCATTGAAAACTTTGATTATTATAATTTTACGATTATTATAATTTTTATTTATTTTTAAATAAATAAAATTAAGTCATTTTGATGCCATTCTTCATTTGTCTCGAAGAAAATAAAATGAACATCTGTGGGACACGAGATCAAAGACTTCCTTTGGAGGCGAGGGGAGGGGCTGATCGACCCACGTCTTGATTCTGTTACTTGATGGGCCTTTCTAACTGTTCGTATCAACTTCATACTCAAAGAAAAGAAGTAACCATGATTGAGAATTAACTGCGTGGATTAAATATTATTAATGACAAAAGTAAATTATATCCAGCTTGATCCAGGCGCCCAGTCACAGCAGCCATGAACAGTACGGACGAGTGATCTTGCAAAACGAGGGTAATCTTTGCTTAGTCCAACGCAGAGATACGATTAGTACTAATCTTTTGTATTATCAAGACACTGGTCGACAGGACAGTGGCGGTTCTTCCCTTGATGGACGAGACCAGACTCAAAATTTGTAGAGTTCATCTTTATTCTCATAATTTCAGTCCATAGTTTGATATTACGATAAGTGAAATTTGTTATCAAAAGTGGAATCCCCTGCCCAGAGGGCCCCATTTCTCGGCCCGACAGGTTGTGAGGGGGTAAGTTACGGTGACTCAGCAGTCCAGTGATGGGAGGCCTTATTCCTGATGTCCCAATGAACTACCCTATAATTGGAGGTAACAACTCTCATACTAGGGCAACACATGTATACTTTTTTTGCTCTCCATCATTCTATTTGATTGTTACAGCATGTCGGAGAAATAATTTGAAAGCAAAGGGTTTAAAAATTAAAATTGAACAAATAAGGTCTACTGATAAAATTCTGAACTTTCAGGTACTAGTTGAAAAAAAACATATATTTTCTTATGTGTCAGCTGATAGAATTAAAAGTTTTGTGTCAGAAAAACTGAAGCCATCAATCATAAATGTGGTACCCTAACATCACGTGCTATGTGATTTCGCAGTAGAAAATTCATGGTATAAATTGATATTTGTCCTGAAACATATTATAAAACACGATATTCTAACTTTTGGCATTATTTTATTGTCAAAGTATTTGATATTCTAACTTAACACTTCAGATATCAACCGATATAAGATCGAAATGTCATTCAATGTAGTAAATCAACAACACGACGCGAATTGCAAAGAATTGCAGCACGTTTGCGAATACAAAAACTCAAAATTTGCATGTGTATACAATTTATACTATAGTATAACTATCGTAAAAATAATTAAATAACATGTACGAATCTTTTGGATGTACATGATTACAATAGAAAATGAAACTACCACAGACCTTGTTAGCTAAATTAAGTAGAGGAGTAACATACCACCTCAAGCTGATTGTCTCCCATGAATATTTGCAATTTGATAATATGAAACTAATATATGATAATAAACATGTTTCTAATTATATAATTTAAACCATAGTGGTGGGATCATCAATAATTTATTATTTTTTCATCAAATAAACCGCTGACTTATCATTAGATTTTGATTTAAACCTTAGTACTTGTGCAGCATGTCGGCGCCTGTGAGGTCCATCCTTCCTTGGTTCAGTCAGAAATCAGAACTAGAACTGTGAAATATAAATATTTTTTATTATATTTAAAACGAGTTTTAAGTGATTGAATCGAGTTTAAAACTAGTTTTTGAGATAATATTACGTTCTATATGATTTTACAATAGGTGTTATCCGATTTGGGTATTTGTTTAGCCATATTTCGACTGTAAGATATGAGTATCCGACCCGGACAAAAACCAGAGTTTTCGATATGGACCATAATCCGGATCTAGTCTTACCAAACCCTAATCCTTCTGTCCTCTTTCCACAGCTATCATGGCCCTGGGGACAGCTCCTTCTCCTCTCCATCGCTGTGCGCACTCCTTCTGGACGGTCAATTTCGGTCGAAGAAAGAGGAGTAGAGGAGGTGTCCAGTCCAACGAAGGCGAAAAACACCATTCGATTGCGTCTGTTCTTGGTTTAATGCAGATTTGTTTATCTTCTGTTCTCGGTTAAATTCAGAGTTTTTTTAATCTTCTGTTTTTGTCCCATTTTGGTTTGTAAGGATGGCAAAGGCTTCTGGAGAGGAGATCACGCGCCGCCGGAGAAGATCGGAGCCATCGCCGGGGCACAAGAAAGAGACCAGAAGGACGGAGCTCGCTGGAGCTGTTGTCAGGGCTTCCTTTGTCCGATGCATGACAAATACTTCAAAATCTATGATAATTTCCATGAGAGATACGTTTCTTGTCAAGAATCAATTTAATGGAAATTAAATCGTGCAATAAAGTTATAATAATTAGCCAATACTGTATCTTCCTTCACAGCTTTTTCGGCATCTTAGTTTCTGAAAACCCTAACCCTAATCTCTTCAATCCAAAAGAGGGTTTCGTTAATGGAGTTTAAAAAACTTCCAATCACTCGTCTTCATGGCTTGTGGTTGCTATAACTTTAACGGGCACAACCTCAATTATTGCTTTTCTCCACTTTATCTTCTACCTACCATCACTCTCTCTCTCTCTCTCTACATTTGACCTAATTCGCCCTAAAGATGAGCCATGAATTGGATAAAAGAAACTGAAGTAAAACCAGACGTTGTTCCTTCAACACACTGGTTCTTCGTATTTCTATTTCTTTCAGGTGTAAGCTTTTCCTTCAGATCTGTCTCCATTGTTGCGAAGCTTGTAAGCTCTGCTTTCTGATCAACAATCCTCGACGGAAAAAAAAGAAAGAGAAAAAGGGCGGAAGCTGTTTGAAGAGAAAACTAAAGAGAAAAAAAAAAACAGCTACCGAAGAAATTATGTCTTCTTCAAGCAATAATCTCATCCCTTATGCTTTCTTTAGTTCATCAACCTCTCACCAAAATCCATTTCCTGTTCCTTTCCCTCCTCCTTCACTTTACAGCCACGAGCCTGAAAGTTTTTTCACTCGCCAGAACTATCTCTATCCCTTCTCTCTGGCTCCTCCATTTTCAAAGTTCATCTGTCCTACAATCCTCCCTGGCCCATTCATGCTTCAGAATGATCCTACCGTGGCGAAACAAGATATGAACATTTGGAGTGGAGCCACTCGAGGAAATTCCCTCGCTAAAAAGCCGGTGAAGAAAGATCGTCAACGAAAGATTTACACAGCTCAGGGATTACGGGACCGGAGAGTGAGATTGTCAGTGGAGATTTCGCGTAAGTTCTTCGATCTTCAAGACATGCTGGGGTACGATAAAGCAAGCAAAACCCTAGAATGGCTGTTAGCGAAGTCTAGAAGAGCGATTAAAGAGCTGGTCGAGACGAAGAACAGTCGGTGTGAAGAGGAAAAGAGTGGTGAAAGCGTCGAGAATCCGGGGTGGAAGAAGATGAACCAGAGTGTTTCTGAGAAGAAATTTGGAAAAGTTGAACTCTCAGATCTTCTTGCCAAGGAGTCCAGGGCAAAAGCTAGGGCTAGAGCAAGAAAAAGAACAATTGAGAAGATGATCGCTGTAAGTCAAATCAGCCCTATCTTCAACCTTCGAAAATGCTCTCACAGGAGTTCATTTCAGAAGCTCAAACCCACCCCAGAAATCAGTCAAACTGATGCACAAAACATGTCTGGGAAATCTAAATCCACTTTCGCATCCTTGGTCTGACTTTCCTGAACAAAAAGCCATCAACAACAATATCTTCGCCAATTTACCTGGAAATTTGGAGATCAGTGTTCCTTTTTCACAACATACCTTGTCTACAACAAGCGACTCCAACCTATAGACAGGTATATACATATGTTTTTGGTTAAAAAGTTTAAGTCTCTCATGTTTTGAGAAGATTCGTATTTGATGGTCGATTCTCAGAACTTAAAAAAATCTTCTGAAGCCTGCAATAACTAATATCTACTATGATTTTGAGATCGAGGGTTGGCGTCCATTCGAGGCAAAAGATCTTAAATTCTTATCGAAGTTGTAAGTATTTTTAGGAAGATCATAGTGGTCAATATATATTGTGGTTTGTAGAATTTACTCAAGTTTTCTACTTTCTATATATTAATGTACATTCTTAAATCTTTTGTGATCAAGCAGATAACTAAAATTGCAGCTATATGTATGATCTAACTGTATATGATACAGGTAGAAGATTAGGATCAAATCCGAGAATTATTCTAGGATAGAATTAATGTTTAAACCAATAGTATGCAGGATTTTTATTGACTTTTACCCGAAAACACCTAATCGGTCTAGAGAGTGATTCTTCAAAGTCATTCCCCTCTATTACATTGAAATGATGTGTTATTATTAACATGTATATCCTAAGCTAGACTCTTCTTACATGATACTGGTTTTGATTTTGAGTCATTAAGATTAAGAGTAAGAGAGGGAGCCATAGACATTGTAACGACAATGTGTTATTGTAAACACGATCTCCAACGAATTATGCGATATTGTGAGTTACCTGCCAAGATCGAACATGTCTTCTCTCGGGTTTCACCCGAAAAACGTGTTGTATAGTTGGATATAGCGTGTCACAGATAAAGACTATCCCAATACAACAATTTTCGATTGCAGTTTGTGGTCTCGACAGTCGGTTTCTACTGCAAACTTTGTGCTGTATATTCTCGTAGAAATCATAAATGAAGAGAAAGATGGTGCTGTTTAGGATTCGTGGCCAAAATGATGTGATCTAGGCACGACCAATAGCATTTTGGATTTTCGAAAAATCCAACTACGAAACGACTGGCTGATCACCGGTTTGCCGCAATCTTAAAAGCAGGAAATCGATCATCGCCAAAAGGGTTAGGAGTACTGGCTTCCATACACAAAGATATGGAGTGGCTAGAAAGATGGAGATGATCACAATATCATCACCATGAAAAAAAACACCACTCAACAAGCAACATTTCATCAGACCACAGTTCAGACCCACTCAAATCAACAAATTAGAGAGAGATGGAGAGATGGAGAGAGAGAGAGAGAGCGTACTTGGAAAGAAGCTTGTGGACAGTAAAGGCTGAAATCCCTGGTCTTCAGAATTGGCGCAGTGAATTTCTGTAAAGCTTTGATCTGCTTTCAACCATGGCTAAATGACAGTATATGTATTTCTATATTGTTAGATCAGAAAAGTAGATACAGTAAATCCTTCCATCTTTCTATCTCTATTCTCTACCCCGTCAAAATAAGAGTCAGTATGCACTTATTAATTACTAATCTCATCTGACAAGTCTAAAGCTAGTTCTGTAACAGTATTACCTCGTCCTAAAACCTCGAATTTTCAAAATTAAAATGCACCTCACCTGACAAGCAGTGCTCTTAATATGACCACTTGGCTCTGTATGGAAAAAATTTCACATTTGCATGTAAACGGAACATTAAAGGTCGATAAACCAGACGGGGGAACTCTTGGCCCTGACAGCCGGATAACCATCTCCAATCTCTAATTTCAATACAATGTCCATCTGGGATTACTAGCAAAATTACACATTAATGTCGATATATAATCCATCTAGACGATTAGAACTAGAGGTACAGTTAGGAGAAACAATAATTGAAAGGAACAAAAATCATTCTGTGTAAATATGTGATTACTGTCATTGTGACCAGAGCAAAGAATTCAGTTCATACAACAATAATTTGACTACAACAACAAACTGTTCAGCAACTACTCTTCTGAACTTCTACGGAAATCAACCTTGGTGATGGCAGGAGAAGTAAGAGCAAGAATAACGAAACCCCCAAGGACAACGATAAGCATACCCATAGAGTTTACAAGCAAAGCCTCGGTTGAATAACGTGATATTACCTTGCTGGTTTGAAGGAACGTGGCTTTCTCTAAGATACCAGTTGTGGCAGTGGCAACAGCGAGCCCATATATGTAAACTCCAAAGAAAACATGCCATGGAAGCAAGGTTGCTCTGCTCTTTCTGGAGCCACCAGGAGACCAAAATGTTACAAAACCAGCTGCCAACTGTTGCCTTGAGAGGATCATCAATATGAAATTCAAGAAGATAACTTAGAATATTTGTTGCATTTGAAAAGGTAGAATTGAGACAAGGACCTGAATTGAAAACAGGAAAAGGCAGGCTAGACCAAGCCACGAGTGCAGACTGTAAAAGTTGTCAATGCCCTTGTCATTGTGGAACTTGATAGCAGCCCATACACCAATTAAGCTTAAAAACAACGCAAGAAACTGCATAGAAAGATGAACTAATTTTTTGAAGTTTTTTGTTCCCGTAACAGTCTTGTATACAAGCATGGCTGCATCAATTCAGACAAGTACTTTAATTATCATTTGTTAACATATCAGAATGGAAGCAAAAAGAACTTGGTTTGGATTAAATCAATCAAATTTGGTCAAATAAAGATTTATGCACCCAGCCTAAGAATATCTCTCTACAGCTGCATATATAGAACACTTCAATTTGGGAAAATTATACTTACAAAATATTGCCAGGACAGAATATAATTAAGTTGCATCACGAAAAATTCACAGATTCCCTAGGGTTATAAAAGCGTTTGGGATCAATGCTACAGTAGACAGCAGATTTTGACATGTCAAGTTATATTGAAAGTAAGCAAAAATTTATCCGGCACCATTTATTACAAAAAAGCGTAAGTTGCATTAAAAAATGAGGACAAATTAAGAAGAACTTTACTATCTGGCAGATAATGTTCTACATCGTAAGCAAACACTAATACCCCCAATCTTTATTTGCCATTCTGATTTTGTATTGGGCGATTACCTTCACCATTCAAAAGCACAAGCCCAACCACCATTAAAACAGGATGAACCTACAAGGAGTGGAACAATAAGATTGCCCAAAACTATTAGACATTTGGGAGTAAAAAATCTATGCAATTGTTAATAATTTTATTTCAGCCTCAAGAACTTTTGCTCGTGGATTAACACACATATTTAAGTTTAACAAGCACAATTTGTTTCTAAACATTAAAAAACAGCTTGTCTTTGTTAGTAAAAAACTGAAACCTTAATGTTTCCAATTTTTCTTCCAAATATTTAACTTCACAAAAAAAAATATAATTATTCAACAAATAACAGGTTTACTCCAAATAACAAAAAGCGAGTTTTTATTCCTGTACGAACTAATACCTCAGTATTTCCAATTTCACTAATGCATAACACTGACTTTCAGACTGTAAATTCTCGTTAAAGTGCAATTAGAAACTGGGAAGAGAAATAATTTATTTTTTATTTAATTTTAGCAGCTTCCATCTAACATATTCTCGTTCAGATTGGATCAATAAAAACACAGAAATTCGTTCTCCTAAAATTATTCCACAATCAAAATTACTTTCTTCTTTCACAAGGGATGATCTTCTGAACGTAATACTACTACAGCAGTCCAGACAGAGTTAAAAATGTGAAATGAATTCCAGTAGAAAAAATATAACGCCTAAGAAAATCCAAAGAATCAAACAACCAAGTTTTGGACGAGGAAGAGAAATTAGATGAGGTGTTGGGAACTCACATTGAAAATGAGATCCTTGTTGTCGGAAATGAGAGCGAGACCTCCTCTGAAATGCAACGTCCAAGTGAGAAGCAGAGCCGCCACAGTGATTCCGATCAATCTAACCACAAAGAAGATCGGAAAACGCACCACCGGAACTACCATCGCTTAGAGGCAGAGAAAAACCAAAGATCGGATCCCTTCTGATTAACTGATTTCAAACAAGTTTGACTGAACCTCCAGCACCTTCGCTCCAAAATCAAATGGGTAATTATTGTCAAATTAATCTAAATTGATTGAAATTTTTAATTAATAGGAAATAAAAAATAAATCAGAATTGAAATTTGTAATTTATGGAAATGTATCATTTTGGATTTTAATTTATTAAACACTAACTTTGTTGGCTAGAATATCAATAATTGAAGCTTATTCTAAAATAATAATAATAATAATAAGACGTTGTTAGCCTTATTTTTCTTTGTATATCTCTCCGCTTCATTTCTAATATAAATTTAATTATTATTATAAATATTATAAATTATTATTTTAATTATAATTTATTAAAAATATTTTAATTAAATTAATTAAAACTCGACATATCAAAAAAATAAATTACGATTATATATTAAGAATATAAATATAACATTATTCGTCATAATTATATGTTATTTCTAGACTTAATTTCTTTGCATAATTAAAACTCGACATATTAAAAATATTTTAATTAAATTAATCAAAACACAATCGGTCAAGAATTTAAATTAAAAATATAAATTAAGAAAATAAACAATATTTGTCCCTAACTAATAATTTTTTTTATTAAGTTAAACGAGCTAAAAAAGCAGATAATAAAAATTTAATTGAAGCTTAAAATTGAAAAGTTTCCAACAACACGAGAAGCTCATAGTTTTCGAAGAAGACGATAAGAGGATTTTCGAGTCTCAGAAAGGGCTTATCATTCGCGCCAATGCCAACAAAATCCAAGGAACAAGGCGTTTTCTCGGAGGGGCGGAAGCGTCTTTCACCAAAGCTTCGTCGTCTCCGGCGTGGATGACCGAAACTAGATGATCGAAAAGTTCATCTTTGCCACCTCTCAGAGGATCCTAAAAAACACCACCAATTTCTCAGTACAATCTTCAGCTACTAACTAAACAACGGTTTTCCAAATAACGATCAAAATCCATGCATTCTACTCGTTAACCGACGTAACATCGTTCAACACCAAGTTGCGCGATTAACCGAGCATAAATCACGAAACATCCATGCAGTGAGTTACCTGAAGAAACAAATCCGTATGAGTTTTACCCTTGTAAAGAACAACCTCGGCCCGAGCCCCGGCCTTCCGAAGAGTCTCCACAAAGCTTTTACTATAAACCAAGGCCATAACCATATAATACATGAATAATAATCGAGTACGGATAAACTCGGTCATCATC
>QAOC01008910.1:264034-327378 GCA_003255005.1 Begonia fuchsioides | reverse complement strand
ATATATATATATATATATATATATATGTGTGACACATTCATTTCCGAAATGATATAATTTTTTAAAATATTATATGTTTTAATCATATTATTATCCAACTTTTATCTTCTTTCCTTTGTAAATTTTGACATCTTGGATGCATACAATTTTTTTTTAATTTTAAAAAGAGTAATATTTTTCACACCATGCCCATCCATTTCTATCCTCTTGTGACGTTGTGCTTCCCAATCCCTAAATAAATGATTTTTTTTAGATATTATAAAAAAACAAATTTACTTTTAAATTAGATTGAGTAGATAAAAAGGTAAAAACTATTTTGAGACTTGGATTTCAAGAAAATAGGCAAAAACTATTTAGGTTCACATTAACAAAAGTAATGTGAACCTGAATCGAAACTAACTTTAAATATTAGATCAGATTTGGATGGATCAAATCTACGATCAAATTAAGTTTGGATCTAATTTTATAGGAACCGACTAATCAGATCGTGTCCGATAAATCTTTGTCAAAAAATAATTGAATTTTAGTTGGTTTAGGTCGATAACATACGAGTTTAAATTTTATAAAATCAAATGCAAAACTTGAGCTGAAACAAGCTTGAAATTTTTGGATCGATTTGGTTCGGATTAAATATTCGATTGAATTGAGTTCAGATATAATTTTATAAAACTTGACTCATCAGAACAAATAAGTTTTTATCAAAAATCGACCCGAACTCATGAGTGTCACCTCTAATTACTATAACATCTATGGGGCTCTTGACTACTAGAAGTCTAGAATCGTGTCAAGTGACGATATTAAATATTTAATGTATTAATTGAGAATGGACCTTTAATTGATTAAATAGTTATGGGCCTTCGTGAGCTTTCGAGGCCCATGTGGTGAGATTTGCGAACCAGTTCGGCGGTTTCCTCTTCTTCTTCTTCTTCCATAGCTCGATCGAGAGGGAGAGTAAAAATGGCGGGCTTGCTTGCGTGGGCGGCGGATGTGGTGGGCGGAGGTGGAAACTCCAACAATGAAGACGAGGAGGGAAATTCAATCCCAATCGTATTCACTGAGGAGCAGCGAAAGTACGTCGAAGAGCTAGATCGAAAGGCAGCTTCATTGACCCGTAAAATCCAAGATCTCCGTCTCGGACTTCCTCCTCATGATATCTCCCAACGTCTTCCTCATCTCCATGCTCACTCTCTCGCTTCCAATGCTGCTCTCGCTCTCCAATTGAACTCTCACTCCGCCACTCGTCAGCAGGTTTAAAACAGAATTCGCAGACGCTCATACTCCAAATTTTTCTGTACCAACTTAATTATAGCTACAATTTTCCTCCGATTCTGAATTTTCTTGGTTGCCAAAATCTGAGTCCAGCTTTGATTTCTAATTTTTGTTAATTTGTTTCCGCGTGTAGTTGTTGTTCTTCTATTTTTCAAGGAAAAAGAAAGTTCTCCTTCCATTTTTTGTATTGTTGATAATCAAGTTGGCGAATCTCATTTTTACTTTTGTTTTCTGGTGTTGCGCTATGATAATTACTGATGTTCGCAGTTAGTAAAGTTTTTTTCTGATTTCGACAATCAACATCATTATTTCCTAGACATAAATGTATATCTAAAGTATACTATTGTTGATCGCTACTTCATTGCTTGTATGCTTTCTGCGAGTTGCTGTAAATAGTGCATATCAATATGAGAATTCTGTGTAACGAGGAACTCCGATTCTTATGTACAGGCCGAATTAAGAGAGTTGACGTTGAAGGAAGAAAATGCTGAATATGAAAAGGCTATATCAGATTATGAGAAGAAAATAGTTGACAAAAAGCAGGAGGCGAATTTACTTATAAGCAAATTTGAGGTGTGGGTTTTTTTTCCTTCACTTTATTGTAAAATTGGGATCGCTCTGCTTTCACTGTTCACTATTGTTATAATATCTATATGCATATCATGAATTCGCATTTCTCCTTTGGTTGAAATTACAATGGTGTTACCATGCATGAGCCTAGTACGAACTATTATTTTGGAATTTTAAATTAGTCTCATGTGCATCTGCTGTTATGGTTATCAATTGTTGCAGGAAATGATTGAAATTGAAAGAAAGCTGGAGTTTGAGCTAAAAAATTTAGAGTCTGTTTTGGAAAACACTATTTCCACCAAGTCTGATGAATCTGAAACAGTCGAGACTAGGGAAGATGTGGAACCATCAAATTCAGCATTATTAGCGAAATTGGCAAATAAGAAAATAGAATTGGTCAGTTTCTTTGTATAAATTTTCACATTCTAATTGAAATTCTCACAGGGCTGCTCAAAATTAGTTTCTATTCACAGAGTATAATGGAAGAAAGAGTCACAGATTTGGAGCAACAATGGGCAAAGCTTCAGGGTGACGCACTGAAGCGTCCTTCTCCAGGTTTATAGTGATTATACCATGTCCATGCTTTTTTTGTTATAAGCACTTGATGGCAGTATGGAAGAAACTTTCAACTGGTTTCTTACAAAGGAAATCAAGATGCTAGCTTGTGTGCGTCTGTGTTATGTGGGTGAGATAGAGTCCAATTAAAATTCACACTAGCTCAAAAATAAAAAGATGAAAAAGTATTCCACCAACTTACTCTAAAACTTGAGACATATCTCTGCAAAGGCGATTGAAGAGGGGGTATTTATATGTTCTTATAATCTAAACGACTTTTGGATACTGGAAATCTGTCTGGTAATGCAATTAATAAATTAGAAAGAACAAATAAGAGAAGTTAATTTGAATCAGTTGAAACCAGCAGATAAACTTCTACTAAGAAGATTTTCAACTTCATTTGGGGAAGATCCTTCATGTGTATGAATGAGAACTCATCCATTCTGGAGTCATGTACCATTGTTTTGAAAACGTTATGAAAAATGCATATGAGCTGATACTTTTATATTATTCTTATGCCAAAACTAATTTGTCATGTAGCTCATAGAGAGAAGATATTGGACGAACAACTCCACAGCCTGATGGAGCAGCTAGCAGTAAAGCAGGTTAGTATATTATATCCATCCCTTTACGTCACAAAAGTCAATCACTAAGCGACAAGCATCCGATCCGCATATGTTGCCAAAAAGAAATATCTCACAACTGTGTGATAGGGAAAAACAAATTATGTTTATATGTTTAGCAGGCAAACATAAAAGAACGCAAATGACATTCAATGTGGTGTGCATATGTAATCATTTGTCCTTAGGTTCAATTGTGAAGTTTATCAGTTAAAATCAAAACTATTCCTCCCTGCAATTGGTGAGTGCTAATTTAGAAAACTTGTTGAGATTTTCTAATGTTGTTTGCAGGAACAAGCTGAGCGCCTGATTGGAGATATTCATAACAAAGAGATGGAACTAGAAAGATTGAACACGACGTTGAAGAGGTTCGAAAAAAATAGCTACCTGGATACTAAAGCTGCAAGAAAACGTTATGGAAGAACCACATCGGACAAGGCATCTTCGTCTTTGGATTATACTGTCGACCCTCATCACAAGTTGCCCTACTATGCCAGTGGCCGAAGCGAGACACAGCAAAGGCTCGTCCTATTCAGGTCTGCTTTTGTCCTTTACATTTTAGCTTTACATGTCTTAGTCTTCATCAAAATCTCATTTTGAACGGCACTCTGTTCGGGGGGTACTCATCATTTTGGCCCTTTCTTTTGTATCATCTCACTTATATGATGCTCTATCTCTGCACGTGGCATCATCACAGTGTTCTAGGGAATATAGTCACATGAGAATTCAGCCATTATACAATTGTATTGAGTTTCGAATTCAATTTCATGACATCTCAATATATATGTAATTTATGCATCATTGCCATGGGATACAATTATCCCAATTTTGTCACTCAATTAATTCAATACGAAGTTCCAGTTTATGAAAAAAAAGAAGAACAAATGAAGAAGATCGGTCGAAAAGGCTATCTGATCTGGAAATTCCGGTCACCAAATTGAACCCTTTCCTCGGCAGATCGAATCCCCTCCATTTTCAACATATGAAGCAAGAAATCATTCCAGCTATCGATGGGGCCCGGCAAGCACCAATGCACGCAGTCATTGTACAGCGTCACGTTTGCCTCTGGCCAGTGCCCGTATCTACTCGGATGCCCGTCCGGCCTCAGCAGACTCGACATCGTAGTGTCCAAAAGCCTGAATTTCAACCCCCTCTTCCTCCCTTCCTTCTCGGCCGTCCTGAATTCCTCGAGCTGAGTCATGTATAGCCCCAGATTCTCATCCTCCATCTGTATTTCATCGCTCCGATAGGGTCTCGTTCTCTGGCAATTCCCCCCTTCGTTCCACGTCCCGTTTTCAAAATGTGACGGCGCAAAGGTCCTCAGAAACACAGTCCCCTTGAAGTTTTTCCGATCGATGATGGCCTTAAACGCCGTCCTGAACGCCCTTCTGTAACCGTAATACATGCCCAAGTCCTTGACATTGTTCCACAGGCAGTAGTTGCAGCCGATGATCTTCCGCCCCTCTTGGTACACTAAGGACCGGGAGAACCAGTGTCCGGCTGATATAATTACGTAGGTAAACTCGTCAATCTTCGTCGTCCATTCTTCATCGGGCTCGTCTAAATAGAGATTGAATAGTCCGGTTTTGGTCGGCCCGTTTTCATCTGCTTGCTCGGTTTTCACCAGTTGCGGCGTCCAGAACATCGCCAATGTGAAATTGTGAGCCGTGTATTGCCACCTCTGGGTTCCTGAACGCTTGTCTGCCGAAACATCCAACGGATATTCCACCTGAAAATATCGAATCATTCTGAACAGTATGTTCTTTAATTAAACATCCATTTCTAATCTAATCAATATTTCATAAATTATAAACTAAATTCACTGATCTGAGATTCCAGCTCATGAACACACACCACAGGTTTCAGATATGCACGATTTCAAGAAATACATGTTTGTGCATAATATTCTAATTGCATGTTTAATCATTGACCCTCTAAAGAGGAAATACATGTTTCCTCTTCACTGCCAACCTGGAAACCAAAAAAATCATCTAATAATTCAAATGGGCACTTGTCGCTGATAACTTGACCCTCTAAAGTCGGAATCGCCGGTTCTAATTCGTTTTTTGTTTTAATTTTTAAAAAACCGTGATTTATGAGATTCCGGTCTTTAGGAATAAAAAATCGTGAAACCAGAATCGAGACCGAAACCGTGGGTCAAAAAAGTTTTAAAATCGAGTAAAATCTAACTCAACCCTAATAAAAACTTATATAAATCAAAAAGCTGGGTATAAACACGCTTAATTAATTAAAATCTGACACAAATATAATAAAAAATATATATTTTATTATTATAGTTCAATTTTTTTAAAATATAAAATAAAACTTGATTAAAACCGGAACCGCACCAGAACCATTGATTTCGCTTCCTGTTTCAAAAATTCAAAACCGTGAGTTCCGATTCTAGTTCTATTCCAGGATAAAATCGGATCAGACCGGCTCGCGTTCACCCGTAGAAAAAACAATGTGGCAAATATGTCACTATGAATGTGTCCATGTGTCGAACATTGGTGCGTGCATGTTTATAGTGTTTGCTAAAGAAGTTCAAACCAAAAATGTACTCTAAAAACTAAAAAAAAAAAAAAAAGATTAACACTGTTAATGAAATCAGTAGATAATATATCAACAAATGGAGGGTTACACGGCTGCAGATGACAGTGTTCGTCCGTCACCGCATACTATATGATGGTATTAATATATATTATATATATATATATAATGTAATATTTATGGATGGTGAGCTACCCCTTAGCTTTCGGCTTCATCACAGCTCATCCACTACATTTAATTTATGAGGGTTGTGAAATGGAATAGACAGCTCCAATAATTTACAATCCTCTCCATATTTTTCTGTTTTCTAAAACAAGGTCGGCAGGTTTATGATTCACGACGACTTTGACTAATGTAGCATGATTTCTGCTTTTGAATTATTTAATTAGATCTTGATTTTGATGAATCTAAGAACAAAAATCAGGTTTGTATGAACAGAAAAAAAAAAGTTTTTTAATTTTATTTTTGAGAAATGCTTTATGCAGATTTCGAAGAACCCAAGTTGAAATCTTCTCCTTTTTTTACTAAGTTTTAGACCAAATTCATCGGACCCAGATTTCATAGAGAGCCAGACTAAAATGGGGTTGATTCTTCCTACTTCCGTGAATTCATAAGCGTTAAATTCACGCAGAAGGGTCATATTCAGTGAACCAGAAAGATGGATTTATGAGTAAAAAAAAAAAGAGGGCTTACCCTGGAGAGGAGACAAACCAAGGACTGCAATTGATTTCTGGCGACGGAGTCTCCGACGAAAGCCATGGACTTACCTCTGACCAGGTCCAGAAACTGAGCCGGATTGAAAATCGGAAGGTCGCACTCATCGGGCTTCCACCGCCATTTCATGAAATCCAAATCCGGCCTTCCGTACTTCATACAGTTCTGATGTTCGTGGATCCCCCAGCAGCTGGTGTTCGTGTAGTACGGAGCCTCTGGGTTTCTGATCCATTTTCCGGTGAATATGTCGCAGGTGTTGGACGACAGAGGGGGGATCTCCGGCGAGGGCTTATGCTCGTAAACGTAGGAGGATGGGGGCTTAGAGAGAGAGTGGGAGAGAAAGAGAGAGTAGTTCACTAAAGGAGAGTAAAGGGGAATGATGAGGAGGATGATTAGAGTGAAGATGATGAGGATTAGAAATGGGGTTTTGTGTTTTTTTCCTGCAGGAATATCATCTAGGTTGAGCTTCATCTAGAGAGAGAGAGAGATGGAGTCGGAGATGGAGATGGAGTCGGAGATGGCTTTATATATTGCTCTTTTTACGCTATTTTTTTATTTTGAAAAAATTATTATTTTTACAATAATTTACAATTCGACGCAAGGAATTCAATATTTATTATTTTCTTTCCTACATAAGTTTGGAAATGTCTCGAAGGAAGTGGAAGCGATGTTATGAATCGAGGCTGCATAGAGAAAAAGCCGAACAATTAAGTTAAAAAAAAACCTTTTTTTTAGCATTTGGTTGTATGGTTGGGATGGTTACGAGTAGAGCTGTCAAACGAGTCGGGATGGCCGACTCGTCAAGCCTGCCGAGCTTGTCAAGCCTATTCGAGCTGGCTCTGTCGAGCTTTTTAAAAAAAAAATTGACTCGAGCTGCCTCGCGAGCCTCGAGCCGATCCGATTCAGTCGAGTCTGTCGAGCATAAACGAGCAGAGTCAAACGAGCCCAACATAGAAATTTTGTTTTCGTATATTGAAGTTTTATAATTTTTTCAGTATTATGTAATATCACTATGAGGGTATTCACAACTCCGAAAATCTAATATGCGTTTATTAAGTTGTCAATTCGCATCAATTAAATGCGAAGTCACAACAATATAGCTAAGTGCATTAGGTGCACTCCACAAATTAGAAGTAATACATATTGACATCGTGAGTGCATGCGAAAATAAAATAAGCAAGTCATTTTTCATTTTCTCATACAATTTTATTATGTCGTCTCGCAATGTACTACGAGGAATTTGCTTAAAACTTGGATTAATGTATTGTTGTATAAATATTACGGTTCTCTCGTGATCAAACATTGCGAGAGGTAAATCTCGTTGTGCCACATATTTTGCAGCACCTTATCGCATTCTATCATGCGAATAAACAAAATTTCTGGTACTAAGAGTGTTTAATTGCAATTGCATACGATCTTTCGTATGCAAGTGCTCGTGATATTTTTTGTAATGTCGATTCATTGGGCTAGTGGTGGATTCATAAGCATAATGTTTGGCACAATAATTGCATTGTGTCATATTTTCTATTTTCGTTCTTACGTTCACTTCTACGATTTCAAAATGTTTCCATACTTCCGACGTTTTCGCTTTATTGGATCGATGGGCAAACTTGGATGCTTATGCAGATGTTGAGTCAATCCGACGGAAAATGCCAGATTCATAGGTGCAACTTCTTGCAGCTCATCGTCGGAAGACGGAAACGTTTTAAATTCTACGTATTTGGGTGGTGAATCTATAATAAACAATGAAGTATTTAAAAAAAATCTATTTTAATATCGTTCACCGATTAGTTGATGATTGTTAATGGAAGCGTAGAACGATCAACAGCTAGAAAGCTTTTGAGCGAGCTGACTTGAGAGCGATTTGCATAGAGAGTTTCGGGTAAGAAATTATCGGCTAACCCCTACAATTTATAGAATTCTATCATAACAGCTACTCTCGGTCGACTTAACATTATTTCCCAGGTCGACCAGATGTTACCGTTGAATATGGAAATTTTAGCCGTTACATTATACAGGTCGACCCTTTATGCAACGTCGGTCGACACTTTGTCGTCTTCCGGTGGACTCTTTGTTATCTGCGGTCGACCAACAAAACGAGTCGGGCTCTGACTGCTACAGTATCGAGTCGACTCGTTTGACATCATTAGTTACGAGGTAGTTGTTTCACTGTAGTTGTTTAGTCACCCCTAACCTGAACCGAATGAAGATTGTCGATTTAATCGAACCTATAGATTTTGGTACGGGTATCTCCCAGCGGCTGGTTTCAATGAATTAAAACAAATGTCCAATTGGTTGTATGGTTGGGATGTTTCCGGGGTAGTTGTTTCAAGGTGGTGTCGGTTAGTATAATGTTAGAAATTTCATAAGAATTTTATTTTATTTATAAATTCAAATAAATTAGAATTGCAAAAGGTTGCAATTGTATGTCTATCTCTTTTTTTAATGGCTTGATTTCTAATAGTAATCGTGACATCACACGGTGTAGATTGACTACAGTTAAAATTAACTTTAGCCGTGGTCTACGGACTTAATTTGAGATAGGGGTGGGGATGGGCGGTCCGATGCAGTTTTATGTTAAATCGGGACTTATAGTTCTTGATTTTTAGAACTGCCACTAGAACCAACGATTTTAGTTCAATTCCAGTTTTAACTAAGTTTTATTTTATATTAGAAAAATTAAAATATAATAATAAAATATATATTTTATTATATTTGAGTCGAGTTTTAAGTCATTGGACGAGTTTATAACTAATTATATCAGATTTATATCATATATAATTAGGATTTGGATCGAGTTTTACTCAATTTTTTTGACCCACGATCTTAGTTCTGGTTTTACAGTTTTTTACTTTTAAAAATCGACATCGGCTAATAAATCACGATTTTTTTAAAATTAGAATCAATACCGATTAAAACCAGCAAACCCTAAATCCTAAACCCTAAACCCTAAACCCTAAACCTTAAACCCTAATTAAATTAACGGTTCCAACTCAATTTTGCCCGTCTCTAATTTAAAATACACATGATTTCACCCCACATTTCCTCAGTAAAACACGTTGGATTTATAAATCTGTGTTTTATTTTCTCGTTGTTACGAGCAAAATTATGTTCATTGAATGATTGAAATGACAATAATCTGAAAATGATGTTAAATCGCATAAATATTCAAGTTTGAACGAGGTTTAGGGTCACATTGCTTTNAATTATCGCGCCATAAATTTATTTTACACAGACCTTAATTTATTATTTAATTATTTGGAATAAAAATTGTCAATGCCCCACAATAAACACTCAAACAAAGCGTGTTCCAAAATAAAATTTTATTTTTTTCTAAATGTTAATGCGAGTTTAGCTGTATTTCACAAATGTCAAAACGCACAATTCACATGGGTTTCAGTCGTGCCAAATGTTGAATAAATTCGGTTCATCTTTCCTGCACTCAAATTTGTCGCAATCTTAAATTAAAGTATTTTAATTTCAATAAAATATAATTAATATAAGTTACATATGGTTAGTTGGTGAGATAGACCAATCAAGCAATAAAAAAAGCATCGGTTGTTGCTCGGATAAATATTAATTTATTTCTAAACTAGATCAATTATAGTAAATACCTCAAACTTTATAAATCGTTAATTGATATTTTTAAATTTATAATAATTTTAACAAACATTTATCATCACAGTTTTTATTAACTTTAAAGTTGTTTATTTATTTAGTTAACAAAATTTATCAATATGAAAAAAGCTTAAAAGATAGTGAAAAATTGTGTTTTAATAAGGCTAATTAAGTTAAATAAAAATAAAAAATTATCATTACAACTACTTTTATTTCTTTGTAATTTATTAAAAATCAACTAAATTGACAAAATTAATAAATTGAATTGACAGATCTCTTGAAATTAATAAAATGAGATGACAATGTATCGAATAAATTATTCAAGAATTAAAAGTTTAAGTTGTATAATTCAAGAATAAATTATTATTTATCATTTAACTTAAATTAATTTAAGTTGTGTCAATGCCTATTGCCCATCTTACCACGCTATTGCCATTCAATATGATGTTTTCTTGACTTTGATACTTGTTTTAAAATACTAATCGTATCATTTTTAAAGCACAAACTTAAGAAAATGGCATGACGAGAAGTTTAATATCAGTTCAAGACACGTCAGTGCGTATTTTAAAAAAAATACAATTTAAAAAATAAATTTAACATTACTTAGTTTAAAATATGTATCAATGTGTGAAAAAAATAATGCAATTAATGTGATAATAAATAAATAATCATTTAATACATAAATTATAATTCTTAGAAAAAATGGAACCATATGTATAGTCAAGAAATAGCTTATATTTAATGTAAGCGTGATTATCGACAAATAGCTTATAATTAGAAGTATTTTTTAACTGACATCTTAAACTTTAATTGTATTAATTCACACTTCGAAGTATGATTGTTTTTCGACTACACCTAAAACTTCTAATTCATGAATTTATACTTCAAAGTTTAGACAATTATCAACTGAGATCTTAACATTAAATTTAAATTAATTAAGCTTCTTTTTTACAATTTAATTTCAAACTTTTTCGAATTATTGTACATTCTCGATTAGGATATTCAAAAGTAGGATAGAAATATTAAATTAAATAATAAGAAGCGCATAATAACAAGAATTTAATATTTACGAGTCTGTTCATAATTTAAAGTTTAATGTATCGATTGAAAATACACTCGTATTTTGAGGTATTAATTGATAGAGTTAAAAGTTTAAGGGGCTATATGAAAAATACTCATTGTTCAGAGTGTCGATTAATACAATTAAAAATTTAATATGTCAATTGAAAAATAGTCTTAATTACAAGGTGTTTAATGATAATTACCCTTAGTTTAATTATTAGTAACCTAATTTATTTTACACCAATAATTTGTGTCACGTAAGAGATAATCATCAAATTGTGGCCCAAGCGAATGAGCCCTCAATGAATCTGGACAAGATAATGGGCCTTCTACATCTTCTTGACAAGGCCCAATGGACCCATTATAGTAGGCCCATTTAAACCTTATCCAAAATCTCACCCTTCTTGCTCCCCAAAACAATCCACGGAGATCAAGCAATTGGTAACCTCTCTTTCTCGCTCGATCTGAACTTGGCCCGTACATAGCTTGGCGTCAATGGCGGTTCAGCCTAACCTACACGTCTGTTTCAGACCTTCAGCCATGGCTTCGCAGAACCTAATTCTTAAACCTCTCAATGCTTCTTTTCTTGTGAAGCCTAGTAACACTTTCTCAGACTTTCAGTTACGGTCTCGACTGAAAGTAGGTCACCGGAGCTTAAGAGGTGTCAGATTTTTCTCTGCATCCGCGGCTGTGGAATCTGTAGAAGCTGATGAATCGCCTGCAGTTCCTTCTGAATCTGTCTCCGAAATAGTTGCTGCTAAAGAGGTTTGCCTTCCCTTTTGTCTCCCGTTCTATCCTGGTTTCATTTATTTAACTCAATAAATGCAGAAATTCAGATGTAACTGGAGATATGTTGTGTAATTTCGACGTATTTCTCTGAATATTCGGCTGAATTAGTACTTTCCCTTTAGTAATTCGAATCAAAGCTTAACTAGGATTCTGAGTTTCATTTTCTGTCTGCCCTTTACTACGCTGGTAATTAGAGCTTAAACTTTCTTAGAGTAGTTAATCAACTCTTGAACAGTTCTACTGCATAACTGTGTTATTATTCCAATGTTACTGCATTAGTCAGATTTTATTGCAATATTTCAATGTAAACTTCTTGCTGGGGTTTGATAAATCTGAAGATCATTGAAAAGTCTGCAAAAAGAATGGTAGCTAAATGAATGATAGACGTTGTGAATTTTGTATCCTAGTTTGGATTGGACGTTTCCTGACCATCTAATGATGCAGAAGCTTGGAGTTGTGGTGAAGGCAATGGAAAAACCAAGGCTTGTGCTGAAGTTCATTTGGATGGAGAAGAACATTGGCATCGGACTAGACCAGATGATTCCCGGGCATGGCTCAATCCCGCTTAGCCCCTACTACTTCTGGCCCCGTAAAGACGCCTGGGAGGAGCTCAAGCTTTTACTGGAGAGCAAGCCATGGATATCCCAGAAGCAGATGATTATTCTTCTGAATCAGGCTACTGATATTATCAATCTATGGCAGCAGAGTGGTGGCAATCTATCCTAACCATCAATGTCAAAGTTCGTATCTTTTCATTTCTTTTTTTCGGTTGTCTTTTTGTTGTTCTCGAATGCGATAGGATTGTTTATTACTCATCATTTGCTTATGAGATCGTTTGAATTTACTGGTTTGATCTTGAAGATGTTCTTACGTGGAATTTGGTTGAGGGGTTGCTCTAAAATGGTGCAACGGAGCTTCTGTATCGTGAAGGAAATAGAAGAAATTAGAAAACATCATTGAATCTATATAAAAAATAAGAAAAAAGAAAGACAAATAGGAGATTTCTTCTAACAGCTTTGATAAATTAATTAGGGATAGGCAAAACTCGACAAGAACTATAAATCAGACCAGAACTGCAAATCGTACCAGGATTACAAACCAGATTGGAACAGTCAATTTTAATTCAGTTTTGATCCTAATTTTTAAATAAACCGTGATTTATGAGCCGATTCTAGTATTAAGGAGTAGAAAATCGTGAAACCAGAACTGGAATCGTAAGTCACAAAAAGTTTTAAAATTGAACAAAATCCGACCATAATCTTAGTAAAATCTGATATAAATCTAAAAGTTAGTTGTAAATCTATCTATTTACTGAAAACGACCTAATATAATAAAAAAATATAAAATAAAACTTAGTCAAAATCAGAATTGCACCAAAATCGTTAGATTCGCTTCTGGTTCTAAAAATTCGGAATCGTAAGTTTCAATTTCAATTCTATTTTGAGATAAAATTAAGCCAAATCAAATGATGCACGCCCCTAAAGTTAAAGTTGATAATAATTGAGTTCTTAAAAAGTCTATTTCAATATTTACTAATTATGTATATAGATCAAGATTTTAAATCCTTAACAAAAAGTCTTGAAAATGAAATAAATCTTTTTAATTATGAAAAAGATAAATTTTATCTAAAAATTTAAACTGATAAATAAAATTCAAAAGTAAATTATCAAATAAAATATCTAGAATCTTAATTGATTTGATATGTAATATCTTTATGGGCTTTATTGCCCTTCATCTCAATTAGGGCTGGCAAGCCCAAAATTATAAGATCTAGACCGGGTACGAATAAGATAACGAGTAAAAATGTGAATTTCGAGTTCGGGTAAACGGGTAAGGAGTTCGGGTACCGGGTATTGTTAAAGTATCTGATACTCGTGTTTAATACTCGTAGCCCAGGCTGCCCAGCTCAGCCCTAAACCCACACCATAATTTTAGAATTAGGTTTTCCTCGACTTTTGACGAGCATGACAAGCTCTCTGATGACGACCACGAAGCGTTCTGCTTCTGACGACCTCTCTGACCACCCACTGAACGTAAACGTAAATATCGACGAAGGCTTCTCCTTCGTCCTCTAATCGTTCTAGACGCAGAAATTGTGGCTGGTAAATCGTCTTATCCATAGAGGCTTCCGAAATTCGCCTGATACTTTTCATAAGTTGTTATTTCTTCTGAATCACTTTTAACTGCTTTTGAAAATCTGGTTGTTTGCTTACTTGTGTGACGAATTTGTAAATATATGATGTCTGAACTGATATTATATTCAGCAAAAAACTGAAGCATCATGCCCAACATTTTTCGTCTAATTTGCTTGCTTATTTTATGTTTTCGATATTTAATTTTCTTCGTGAATGGTCAATTCTTGAATCATTGAATGTTGAATCTCGTGAAAATTAGGTCACTTGCTAAGATGACATTCAAAGAATCCAGAAACTCACTTCTTAGACTTGTTTCATTTAAGCAAGTTAAACATAGAATCATTTTTTAGTTTGCTTTTATGCAAAAAAGAAGTTAAATTACCAAGTGATTGTTGTGTGTTTATATTCATTTTTTTCAAGATGGAATCGCAATCAAGTGTAGGCCCTAGTAGTACTTCCAAAAAATGAACATTTATATCCGCAGTTTGGAAGCATTATACAATCATGGAAGAAAGTGATCCTACTGATCTAAAGGCTAAGTGCAACTACTGTGAGCAACTATTTGCTTGTCACTCGATTAAGATTGGCACGTCCAACTTATCTCGTCATTTGATGACTTGCAAGAAATATTTGCGTACAGTAAATGCAAAACAACGGATGTTGCATTATGTTAAAAGTCAGGCAGTGGAAGCCACAACCAGCACGTTCACGGAGGAAATTGGACGTGATGCTTTAGCTAGAATGCTAATAACTGATGATTGTCAATGATGATGGTTGAGTGGGTCGGTTTCCACAAATAATGATAGATTGTGAACTTTTGAATGTTCAGTAGTTTGTACTTTACAATGTATTTTTACGATTTTTCAATGATATTCTGTTTTTTCATCAAAATCCAAAAATACTCGGATCCTACTCAGAATACCAAAATCCGAGTAAGCAACATTTCAGAAAAGTTTAAATTTTAGGTAGACCAAAAAATATCCGGATTCTACCCGAAATACCCGAATCCAGGTATTTTTTTGTTTTTAGGGTAGGTATTGGTTTCAGGTACTACTTCATACCCGATACCCGAACAGACAAGGTATTTTTTTAAAATACCCTACTCATTAACGGTTTTGCGACCCCTAATCTCAACCGATGAAAATTGACATGTTCATATTCATTTAGTGCAATTACAGGAGATGATTACAAACAAGTTAAATGATTCAGCTTCAACCAGAACACCTTTAATTAATTAGAATAGTCGAGAATGGAACACCAATAATCGGAAAAAAGATAAATAAACACGAAATTTCTCGATGAATTAACGAACACACTAAGGAGAATTGACTCTCGACTTGTAAAACTCGTTAACGTGTCAAATGAGTAAAATCAAAGGTGGTTAGTTCAAAGAGTTGAATACAATAACACCAGAAATCATTCCTCGTGTTTTATTTGATTTGCTAATCCTGATCTTAATATTGGAAAATACATCATCCTCGGAAAAGTATATCAGCTACGTCTTTCCACGTCAGCATCCCCTTCCATCTTTGCCCTTTGAAAAGAAAAAGTCAACAAAATCTAGTGGTACACTTCGCCTCTGTCGAACTGACCAATCAGCGGTCTGGATATACCAAAACTGATCTTTTTATACATGCAAATCAAGGCCCAGCTCTGCTTTACACGCGCCGGTGCTTGTGGAGCTGTCGATTTTTCGCTTCTTTACCGGAACAACGTCGACGGCGCGTGAAATCGGAGTTTTCAACCCTAAGGTAAGCTCCAGGGCGACGTCTCCTTCCTCCATTGATTCGTGCTTCCGCTTCGGAAAGGTCTCTGTTTCTGATCGGATCATCGCCGGCGCCGAAGTATCGGCTGTCTCGACAGAGACGTTGCTCTCCGATTGCCTGCTATCGTTCTCCACGTTAGGGGCGTTGGCGTCGGATTGGTGACTCAGTGACGACTCGTGACTAGTCGACCTGTTCATCTGGTCGGGGAACAAATCGCCGACACGATCCACGGCGGAGCCTTTCCGAGAATCTTTAGTCTGCTTTGGCTTTCCAGCGGAGCGATTGAATCGGCAGGGAGGCTTCCCTCGCCGGGGACAATATGACGCGGCTGAGTTCACATCCTTCGACACATGGCGGATATCGTAGGGCTTAAGCGGCGGCCCATGACCGTTCGCCGCAGCTTCTGAAGTGATCGGAGTAATCGGAGCTCCTTTCAGCACCGCTTCGACGGCGGCTTGGCAGAGATTCCAGCTCCCAGACCACAGCAACCCAACGGATCCATAAATTGGATTAACAATCCTCCCACAAGCTTCGTACAGCAAAGACCTAAAAATGGCTGGAAACAACCAAAAACCCATAAATCCCAGGGAACTCACAAATGCATGCAGAAGAAAGCAAAAACCCGAATCAGGAACCTCGGAATCTCACCAGGTCGGAGATGGTCAGGGCCGGCGTTGATCAAATTCATGAGGCCGGCGCGGCCATAAAACTTAGCGAGAAAGACAGTAGCGTTTGCTTGAGAATCATGGCTCTTGATCCACTGCAAACAAGGCCTAATGCTGCAATTTTCACTGCATCCCTTGCGCAGCACCCTGCATCCATTGCAGCTCATCCGCATTTTTCAAAACTCAAAAGCCAGAAAGAAAGGAGAGATCGAGTTTCGGAGAAGAAGAAGCTTGGTTCCGGCTTTGGAAAAAACAAGTACACAGGCTTGCTGCTATTTAACTGAATTTTCAGCCAAAATTTAAATTTTTTTAATTAACACTTAATATTTATTAATTCGAGTGGCTCCACTTTCTCTCAACCTGCGTGTATCACACGCACCACTACATTTAGTACGTGTCCCACGAGATGGCTGAGAAAGAAAACCAAAAATTCACGTTGGAAATCCAACAAACCAATTTGCGAATCTCCCCGAGCTACCCTT
This sequence comes from Begonia fuchsioides, assembly GCA_003255005.1. Classification (NCBI taxonomy): domain Eukaryota; kingdom Viridiplantae; phylum Streptophyta; class Magnoliopsida; order Cucurbitales; family Begoniaceae; genus Begonia; species Begonia fuchsioides. Next base: position 310,583 of record QAOC01008910.1, on the reverse strand, counting down.
ATTCATAGCCGAGTAATTGGAGAGGGAAAGTGTATGTCGGGAAGGAGAGAGAAGAGTAAGGACAGGTGGCGGCTGACTGACGCCATGCAAATGGTTCCGTGGATCCAAACCGGCAGAGATGGAGCCGCTCTGCACGGTGGCAGAGAGCGGTCGAATCGCCACAACGTTAGAAGTTATTTGGGCCCCACAATTTAATTTAATTTAATTAGTATATCGCTACTAAAATGTATTTTATTATTATTTTATAATTAATTAAAAAACTCCTGGTTTCATGGAGGAAGCGGCGGAGTTGGAAAACCGTGGGCGGAGACGCAGACGGAGGAGGAGGCGGTTTTGGAATCTCAAGCTGGTGTGAAAAGACAGAATCATCCAAGTCGGTCTTCGAAAAATATTGACAATTAACAATTAAAGTAAAAGGGTAGGATAGTAAATGCAGAACTTATTCATGAACATGACCAAAGAAGCAAGAATGCGGGTCCCAAGAATTTAGAAAGTGGATGATTAAAAATGAAATAAAATAAGGTGTAATTTTGCAAGTAAACATACTAAATAGAGGAGCATTGGTTAGTTTACGCTAATGTCGGCGACAGACAATAATTTGCGTCCTTAACATCATGAATTATTCGTCACCTTAATTTATATAATAAGCTTTGTGCTTTTAAAATATGCACTAGAGATTTAATAATATCATTAGCCTCTTGGTGGATTGCTTGAACTTTGAAGTATATTTTAAAATGTTACCTAAAATTTCGAGTTAATTGGTACCTTCAACTATTTTCTTTTGTAACGACAAAACTCATCGTACTTTTTTTGTCACAAACCTAAAATTTGACTGTTGTGGACTATATATTATGTTATGAAACATCTCGAGACACGTCTCGATGGAGCATCAAATGTCTTGTTGTAATAAGCCTATGTAAATATAAATCTATCTTCAACTAAAAAGATAGATTGTCATCATGTTTTTTATTTTATTTTTAAGATCCTGTCAATTTATGTAATATATTTAATTAATTAATAGTGATAAAAAGATACAAATATTTTAATGTGATGATTTTTTTAAAATTTTTATGTTAACTGAATGAAATAAAAATGTAAATGTGTTATTACAATTGATATATTTATTACATTGACGAAAATTATTAAATAAATAAAAAATATAATGACAATGTATCTAAAATTATATTAAAATTAAAGATATTTATTGATAATTTTTAAATTCAAGATATACGCGGTAACTATTCACGTGTTATTTAAGTAATTTATTCATTCTAACGCTTCAAACATTTGACATGGCAATTTGAATAAATCATGAACATAGAAGTCAATTATAATGACTAATTGTTGCATAACAATTGGTCACCACATGGAACCAAATTGTAATGATGTTATTTTTTAAAATTAAATATTTGAATAAGATTAAGATTCATTGAACAACGCAAAGGATAAATGTCATAGTTTGACTTACTAATTAGATTACATAATAATCTCTTAATTAAAAAAGGCACGCGACGGCCACGTGTACTTCCTTTTAATAGGATTGTCGTGTTATTAAATTAAACTTTTTATTTATTATTATTATTATTTTAAATCTCGGAGCAAAAAGACAAAAACCAGAGTTAGCACACGCGTCGGATAAAAAGCGTGCAATGTGTCGCCCATGCAAAGAGAGGAAAGCACGTGAAACGCACGCGATGGGTGGTGGAAGTAGGGCCCGGGCTGCTCCTGGTTTTTGGGAGCTGTTTTTGATTCCGTGTCTGGTTTCAGGTTTAGTTGGGAGACTGTGGGCGCCTACTTTTCGTCGAACAAAATTCCCATTTTTTTATTATTTTATTTCTGAATCATTTTTATCTTCATTTTATTTATTATTATTTTTTCATGAAAATATAGAATTTTATAGTCTTATGGTAAGAAATTATACTAATCTAAAACCTTCTTGATCGATGCAATCAATTTATAGTCTATAGTCTATGGTAAGAAATTATACTAATATTTTTGGTTTTGTTTCCGTTCTTCCCATCGACTAAGTCGGCTATGCACACTCCACTACAATTTCTCTCTGTATTTCCAAGCAATTAGCCACATCTTAATGGAAACTTGAAGTATGTCATCGAATAAGTTTATTCCGACCAAAAACGTGACATATTGAATGAAATTAATACAAGTATGTCGTGGGTCATCGATGAAAAACACAACATCATACATGTTACAATGTTTATTTATAGAGTGGTTTCGGCTCAATATTCCTTTTGCATTAAAATAAGGCAACACAAGCGTATGATCACCCAACAATCTTGTTCTTCGACAATAGCTTCACCAAACATCGTCAATTGTGGCTCTATTAATATTCTTCAATTTCCGACATTTAGATTTGATGTGTCTCTTCTTCTTACAGACCAGACATGTTTCATCACCACGACTTCTATTATTTGAAACTTTCGTCCTACCCCAAATGACAAGTCCTTATTTTCAAGACTCACAACTATGAGTTTTATCTTCTCCTTTGACCGCAAAACATCAAAACATCTTTCAAAATAGACTTTCCTTGCTATATAGAATCATATCTCTGAAACTACCATATGAAACAACAACAAACATGATAGAATTACCCTAGACATCCTCCTCGTATTTGTATCCCATAATTTCTAAATCCAAAACTAATTGTTCAAATGCAGTGAAGTGTTCTTCAATTAAACCAATAAGAATATAGTTGTTGCTTCAAATCCAACTTACTTGTCAAGGTTTTTTATCTACACAACTGCTTCAATTTTAATCCTAGATCTGCGACATAATGTAAACATAAATTTCCAATTTGTTATCTTCACTTAATTTCAACGTATTATCCAACTCAAATAGCATAAAGTTCAAATCCATGTGCGCAAGCCCATCTCACGTATTTTCTTGCACAACTAAAACCTCATGTTCTGATCTACTAAATCAAACCTGCTACTAAAAGAATAACGACTTCAACATAATATTTAATTCCCTTTTAGTCTAAAATTTAAAGCCGAAAATAATATCCTGCTAAATGATGGCCAATAGAGCACTTAATTCTTCAAAAATTTGACAACCAACTCGTAAACAAACTTTGTCTGATGAAGAAGAGCACGTCCACCAACACAGAGAAAGTCAAAAAGATTTTTATCTCTTCTTGTACTCAAAAGTCGAAATCTCTCGCCTTCAGGACCCTCACACCTCGGCCTGACATTTTGTGAGGGAGTTAAATCACGGTGACTCAGCGGCCCAGAAATATGAGGTATTTACCTGATATCTCAAGGAGCTACCCTAATATTAGGGGTAACAACTCTCACACTAGAATAACGCATACGTCGAACCTAGGCTCTTGTACCCAATCTATCATTTCTGAGCCAACTGAACTATGTCTGTGCAGGCGATTTTTACCTCTTCTTTCTTGAAGGCAACGATGCACTAGGGTAGTAATCTCTCTTTATTTTTTTTTCTTTAATTTTATTTTCTAAAACAAAATTGCAAAATCATTTATCGAATTGCAAACCTGTTCAACACCTTCAATAAATCAAGTTCTTGATTTTNGACTAATGTTTATCAATATTTATAGACGTGTTTATGCATATGAATATTTATAACAGCAAGTTTCCAATCGATCGCTGATGAACTTATCGTCTCATCCAAATGAATGTACCTAGAAAAATTAAAAAGAATCTCGGGTTACGTATAATCTTCGCAATGCATGAAATAAGGTATTTGAAGCATATCTTGATGGGGACAATATCTTCTATTAGAGTTCATTCACATGGCAAGTAGGCAATTATTATTATTTTTTAAATATTTTCGCTTTATAAAAACAATAATTAAAGTAGAGGAAGGGAAGAAATCATCCAAATCTAATTCTTCGTTTAATATTCAAAATTTAATTAAAAAAATCGAATAAAACCCGAACAAAAAAAAAAGAAAGAGTGTCTACCAAGAGAGTTGTCGGGTCGAAAACTATATATTAAAAAGAAAATATTGATTGATGATATTATAATTTATTGGGCGTTACATTTATAAAAAAAGGTAAGAGAATATCACATATGTTGATGGGGGGACATTGACTTTAGGGACAAGAAGATAGAAAGGAGGTTTTATTGGTCTTATCAAAAGGGTTAGTGCTCATTTGGGCCCATTAATCTCTCCTTGGGCCTTCTACTTAATAATTATAATTTCTTTATTCTCAATTTCTCATATTGAATTTTCGTAATAAATATTTTATGATAATTATTTTTTTCATGTTTTTCTCTCCTTGATTTTTACTTTTTCTATTCACGATTCTCTAACGCTCTTGCTTAACTTAACTTTACTTTGAAGAAACCCGATCACGATCACGATTTGTAAACATTACAAGTCGTATTAGTATATGAAAAGCAAGGGTGGGCATCAGGTGTTATCAGATCGGATTGAGGCAAATTCAATCCGATCCAATAACAATCGGATCAAAAATTTTGATCTGATCGGATTCGGATGGCACATCCGATTAAAGAAATCAAATCAGATCGGATCGGATCAGATTTTTAAAAATCTGTAATTCAGAAATTTCTCTGTAAAAACCTGTAATTTACGACGCGATCCGATGAAGGTATTGACGGTCGGCTGGTTCCTCCGTCGATTCATCATATGTTCTTCGTCGTTTTTAACGAATCCACTAATTTACAATTACAATTACAGAAATAATTTACAAATCCAAAATCTAATCTTCTGACCTATTTATATCTTCATTTCTGTTCTTTGCGGCTGTCGTCGGAGATTCGGAGTCTAGGAGCAGAGGGTCGGCGAGGCGGCTCGGCTTCGTCGTCGGAGTAGCGGAGTCGAGAAATTGGGACAGATGATTTTCGGATTCCAAAATCGGAGTCGGGGATGCTGAATGATTTAGGGTTTCGATTTTCGACTTTCGGCCGATTTGAATTAAGCAATCAAACTTTCAGATTGGATCGGATTGACGGTCAGATTTGACTTCGAATCCGATAGCCAATCCGATCCGATAACGATCCGAAAGTTGGATCAAATTAAAAACTCATCTACCGAATACTTGGTCCGATCCGACCAAATCCATTTAGATCGGATCGTCAGATCGGACCGGATCCGCCCACTCCTAATGAAAAGTGCCGTTAAGTTTTCATATTGATTTTTGATTTGATGAAATTATTATTAAATTATTAAATTGTTTTTTAAATAATTATATTAGGTTATTTAACAACTACTATTCGAAAAAGGGCGGTGACAAATAAAAATAAAAAGTGAGAAATTCGAATAGGAAATAAACAATTAGCCTTTTTGTAAAAGACATGAATTGAACAGCAACCAAATTTCATAATTCAACTTTTTTTCTTCCACGTGGACTCACTACTGATTGACACGTGGAACATTCTATTCAGCCCTTAAATAAAATAATTAAAAATAATATTGTGTTTATATATTCTTATTATAAATATTTATTGATTCAATTAAATTATAATTAATGTATTAAAATATAAAAAATATTGAGCATTTATGACATAAATCGATGTATAGTGTATTAACGTCTCTTTAAATAGGAATTAAATCTGGAATTATGATGCTCGTCTCATCATCTCTCTGTCCAGAAGAAGATGGTTGCAGAAGGACTCGGTCAATGGCCTGGATTCGTTGGGTTCCTCGTCTAAACCTCCTCCATTTCGGAAAACCCATTTAAATCGTTCGAGTTTCCGAAACTCGTTCTTCGTTTCCGAATTGTAAAGCGAAAATCGACTCTCTGTATCTCTCTTGACATGATTTTTCCCGTTTGTCTTCTCTGGATCGTCTGATTATCGCTGGTCTGCCATTTTTCTGCTTTCAAAGCTTTCTGGGTTTGGAAAAATGGCTGTTGAGCTCTGTTCCGAGAACTCAGGGGCGATCATGAGTCCAAGGATTTCATTCTCTCATGACTTTTGCCCATTGGAGGCGATACCCGTTGAACAACGTCCTTTCAGATCCAACTCTCGAGGGTTCAATTCCAGCATTGATTTTGATTTCTGCGTTCACGGGAGTTTCGACGGCCAATCCTCCACCGCCGACGAGCTTTTCTCCGACGGGAAAATCCTCCCTATTGAAATGAAGAAGAAAGATCTTCCTCATCTGAAGGATCCCCCACCTCAATCTCTAGAGATCGCCAAGTGTTCGAAGAAAGACCTCACCGCAAAAGCGTCCAAATCGGAGCCGGAGGAGAAGCCAAACACGAAATCGTTCTGGATCTTCACGAGAAGCAGTAGCTGTGGAAGCGGCCATGGCCGGAGTTTCTGTCCTCTCCCTCTTCTCTCTCGAAGCTACTCAACTGGGTCGACACCTAATGCTAACAAGCGATCGCCATTGCCGAAGGAAAGTCAGAATCTCAAGTACAACGTTATCAGAAGTTCGTCCACAAAGTCTTCCCATTGTTCTTCATATTCTTCTGCAACGCCGATGAGTTATCAGAAACCTCCATTGAAGAAGAACCATACTTCTCATGCCGCCGGTGCTAACGTCAATCGTATTATCAACGTTAACGCCGGAACTATGTTTGGATTAAGTTCGATATTCTCTATTTCCAAGGATAAATCTAAGAAAAAGTGACATTTTTTCTTCTTTGTTCGTTCTTGATCTCAAATTTCTCGACGATTCTGCAAACAATTTTGCGATGATCAGTTGCAGAGATAGTTCCATGGATGGTTTTTTTTGTTGGTATTAACGGCAACATCCAGCTCAGAAGGAGATGGATGAAGGAGGGAGACAGAAGGAATAGCTTGATCCTCGAAGCACATGCTTTGGAGTTTTTTTTGCTGTTTCTGTCTTCTTGTTGCTTGTGTTCATGTTTCTTCAAATATGGGTTTACTTCTAACCCTTTGGACAACTTATATTCATATTTATTTGTTCTAATTTTAATTTCACAATGATTGTTGAATGAATTGCAATGGGTTACCCAATCTTTGAGTTTATTAGTTAAGTTCAAGAGGTGTACGAAGACATTTTAATTTAATTAAGATAGTTAAATTCACTTAATTAAGATGTTATTACTTGATATCTTGTAGTTTGTAATATTTTTAATTTTTAATTACATCAATTGATACTTCAAATTTTAAGCTGATTTCAACAAATATTTTGTCAATATTTGTCATGATCTGCTAAAAATAATGTGATTTCGTTGAAGCATGAATTTGGCAGATTCCAAATTTAAACTAAAAACCAATAAGTGCAAATCTTAAGTTTTTTAGCAACCTTGACGTCGGGATGTCCGTTGAGACCTGAAATTCAAGTTATTAGTTGTTTAAATTAAAAGTTTAAAGTATTAGTGTAAAAATATCACAAAACAACAAAGGTCAAGTGAAAATTACCTATTGATTTATGTGTTGCTTGCCACATATAGTAGTGAATCCCACCCGACAATCCTAGATTCATTATGTTTTAATATGATTCCAAACTTTGTTGATCAATGTGAAGTTTTGGGTTTCAACTATATAAGTAAATGAATAACATGATATATGCATATTGAGTTTATAGTATAATGAAAAACATGACATATAATTAGAGGGATTAAACGAGAAATCATTGACAAATTCTAATTACAACGAAATATTTGAAGTTCAATAAGCTCGTGATACCGAATGATACTCTCTAACTTCCACTTTGCCCTTGATTATTTGATGTTCTCAAATCAAGAAAATAAGAGTCTACAGAAAATGAGATGAGGCTAACATAATATAAAAACATGACAACACGAAAACACAGCCACAGAACGTTCGTACCATCGTTTAAAACTACGTTGTCGCATGCCATATTTTTCAAAATGGACCAATGATGCGAATCTAAGGTGGCATGCGATGAGTAATTGAAAAGGAATGGCTCAAAAATGTTAACAGAATAGCACGCATGGTGTTCACATCTTTGGTCTTTGCATGTAATTATGTGACACTCTTGTCCTAGGGAACATGGCCAAAAAGACATGTAGAAGTTAGAAATTAGGTTATAGCAGTTGATTAAGCATAGTAATGTTAAATTTACTTCTTTGTTATACATTCCTAATTTGCAATTTGAGTTGCCAAGCATTTATTAATTCAATTGAAATATAACTAACCNAATTGAAATATAATTAACCTATCAAAATAAAAATAATTAATAACTATTATTTTTATAATAATTCATGTTAACAAGTTAGTAAGTACAATGAAAATGTACAATAAAAAAGTAATTAAGAGTTATCTTATGATGAGTAAGTCTAGATTATTATCTTATTATATAATTGTTTTTATTTAGTAACTAGGGAATGTGTTACATGTCAAATTCAACTTCAAGTTATTATATATTTGTCCAAATTTTATGCCATTTTTTCTTAAATAATACCCCAAAAAAAACTGATTTTATTTATTTAAATTCTTAAATAATATTTTAAGTTTTGGAGGTAGTGTCCCGGGTTAGACAGTTTCTGGAGCAGTGGTAGTTTAATCATTAATGCTTAGCAATAAACACATCTAATTTTGTGACAAATTCTGTAGCATCATTCACTATAAAAGCAAGTCTGTTGTTTTGGATCGAATATTGGTCAAGCTCCGAAGAATCAGGCCGGCGTGGCTATGGCTACGGCCGGCGACATTCTTTCTGTAAAAACAAGCTTTGCCACTATCGCTAGATTCTCATTTTTCCGGCAAAGGTCCGAACACTCTCCGACCAGCCAAACGCATCCTCTCCGCCCCATCTCCGCCGGGTTTGATTTCGATTCCGATTCCAGCTTCGACTTCAATTTCTGCATCAATCTCGAAGAACATAGATCTTCATCGGCTGATGAACTTTTCTTCGATGGAAAGCTTCTCCCTTTCGACATACTCAGACAGCCGCCATTATCTCCAACGCCGGAGACGTCTCGCCACCATATTCCTCTGACTGTTTCCGCCGTTTCTGACCATCCAAGCTCAAACGCTCAAAACTCAGCCAATAACTGGAGATTCAAACGTAGTTTCAGCTTCACTTGTTTTTCCGGAGACAATCACGAAACCCTAGTCTCAATTCCGAGCTCAGTTTCGCGCTTGTTCAGAAGCAAGTCAACTGGGTGCACACCAAAAGTCAAAGAACCGCCATTGTCGAAGAATAGAGCCCAAAATCCGAAGCTCCGTTCGCAGAAAAAAACTGGCCGTAGATCTACAGAGTCACTTCCGTTGATGGGTTCTCAGAAGCCGCCATTGAAGAAGAGATATACAGGATCATACAGTCCAGTCCTTAACATTCCTTCCTTTGGCTTGTTTGGTCTCAGCTCTGTCTTCGTTAGAGAAAAGATCCCCAAGCGAAACTGACAGATTTAATATTTTTTTCACTTTCTCAGTAATGCTTCCCACATCTCCATCAATTCTACTATATTCCGTATATTTTGAAGTTTGATTTCTGTTTAGAAGACATCTTTACCATGTCTCTATCTATGACAATGATAGCGTGTTAGAAGTTTATTAAAAAAACATGTCCAAATCTTGAATTTTAATATTTTGAGAGTAATATAGTCTCAAATCGTAACTTGTACGACTTTATCTTTTCGTTTAATACCAAAACGGCAGTAGAAAGAGTACCATTCTTCTCACAAACATTAAACCGAATCAACCAGTAAATCGTGCACGAATTTGTCCGCTCACGACAAAGGTTGGCTCCAAACAAACCAAATGAACGAACAAACCGAAGTTAGACAAGTTTCTGTCATCTAGATTTTCTTTTTTCGGATTCATAGCTAAATGGTCTAACCAATATCCGTTCGGTTCAACAATGATCCTCGGTTCTTGCTCGTTGACCCGGGCATCGTCTCGAATAAACTCGTATAGGCTGGAACAAAACGAAACATGGTATAAGCAGGGGAATTAGGGTAGAAAAGAAGGAATGAAGCACATGGCATCATATTTTGATGCCAACCCAACAGAGCTTTATTAGGTTACGAAGAAAGCAAATGGAGAAAAAGAAAAACAAGGCTAAGACAGGAGGGCAGGTAAATAAATACAGCTGCTCCATGGGACCATTGCTTAGTTCTCCCAACATGCAAACCTACAGACTCCACGTGATTCTTTTTTCTCTTTTCATGAAACCCCCATACTTGTAACATCCCCAAACTTTAGAGCTCATTCCATTATATCATTTAATGCATGCATTATGTCACATGCATGGACTTAAAGTTACGAAATTTAACTATAACTGATCGAATGGTCCATTCAGTCTGACTGAGATCATGGCTCGAAACAGAACAGTAGGTTTGGTCTCAATTATGATGGCCTTATGAAGAGTAATAGATTCGAAAAGTGTAGGAATCGTGGCTTGCAACTTTCCGGGCTGGAAATCGAATCGAACCATGACAAATCCAACACAAACTCTAGTAACCCATTCACTTAGGGTTCAGTTTGATTTTATGATGAAACCAGACAAGTGACACTATTTGGACCATAGAGTATATGATTGAATGCTTAGTGGGGGCAACTATAGGATAAAAGACATCTATTTGTCACATGTGACGTGATTCACATTTGACGGAGAGGAAGTGTGATCAATTCTAGGTCATGAATCTAGAAGAGGAATTCTATTAAGGAGGGGTGATACGGGCCGATCCGACCCGATTTTATCTCGAAATAGAATTAGAATCGTAATTCACGGTTCTAGATTTTTAGAACCGACAATAGAACCAACAATTCAAGTTTAGTTCTTGTTTTAACCCATTTTTATTTTATATATATATATATTTTTAAAAATAATAATAAATATATTTTTATTATATTTTGGGTCTGTTTTTAAGTAATTAGTCGAGTTTATTACTAATTTTAAGATTTATAGGAGATTTCATTAGAGTTTGAGTTGAGTTTTACATGATTTTAGAATTCTTTTGACTCGTGATTATGATTTTTTAAAAATTAAAATAAAAATTAAATTAAAATGAGTCTGATTTGCGGATCTGATCTTATTTTACTAATTCCTACTATCAAGTACAGAAAAGCGTTGAAAATAAAATCAACATTATTAATTAAAAGTGAATAGCGATGCCTGTTATTTTTCTTATAATATAATGTTAATAAATCAGAGTCAAAAGCGTTTTCATTTTTAATAAATAAATAATGATTTTTTTGAAGTGCAAGGAGAGAAATATCGGGACAGCTGGTGAGAGGGAGAGGCCGCGTGGCGTTGGGAACACAGACGCTGCAAATATGAGGGCGGAACCGGAAGCAGACAAACGTAGACGCTACGGCACACAGCAAGGACTCCCCTCTTTTCCTTGTCTTTCTCCCTTTTATTTTCTTTTAATACAAACTATTTACCCAATCCTTTCCTCTTAACCACGAGTCGAGTCTAGTTAATTTGAGCGACCCAACCAAGAGAAAGTTTGATTCATTGACTTTGTCAAGTTTTGGAGTGTGTCCCGTCGTAAATTCGAACAACTAGTAAATGTGTGAATTCAAATTATATTTGAGTAAATCTCGTTTCGGTTTCTGGATCATTTTTGGTGTCGGGAGTTGACCATTATTGTTTGTTTTTGTATGGAGAGCGGACAGCGTCCCCACTTTCAGGATTGGTTTACGGATGACTGCGCTCCTACACTCCGTCTAGCTTCTTTCGTCCCTAGCAGACGAGCAGAGGGGGCGACGGAGAGAAAGAGACGTGTGTTTTGGCCGTCCATGCCAGATTTTTGAGCTTCACCCCTCATTGGTTTCGCACTCGTTTGATTTCTCTCTGCGCTGCTTCTGATGGGTTCTGCTTCTGTCCTTTTGTTTCCAAGCGCTTTGTACTTTCGCTGCTTTCGTCTGGAGATGCAGAAAGAGGGCAAATAATGGCGGTGCTCTCTGCTTCGATCACTGGCGTCGTTTTCTTCTTCTGAACTGTCTTGGGCTGTCGTTGCTTCTCTCCGTCCTGGTTCTTTTTGGCTGTTATTGCTTAATCGTCTTCCCTGTTCTTGTACCTTGCTGCTCCTGTTCTGGGTTTTGAGAAATCTTGTTTTTATTTTAGAGGGTCTTGGTGTAAGGGATTGAAAATGGTTTTGCGGTATTTGGATTCGATAATGTGGAGATAGGTTTGAGCATTTTCGCTATTTTTTGAGGAATTTGGCCTTTATTTTCTTAGTAGGATTCTGGTTTCCTAGGAAATAAATGGAAAACCCTACGAAAACATCGTCGTTTTTAGCTATTACGGAGAAGAAGACTAACAAGCCTGGAGGCTGCGCCGGCGTGTTCTTCCAGCTTTTTGATTGGAATCGGAGGTCGACCAAGAATAAGCTTTTCTCAAAGAAATTTCTCCCCCCTGGTGAGTTCATTTCTTCTGAAATAGCAGCGTTTTTTCTGTTTCTCGATCTCTGAATTTGTTGAACATAACATCAGCTCGTTCAAAGCAAGGATCTAAGAAGTTCAGAGCAGAAGAGAAGATGCCCTCTTCAAAACTTCATCTGGTACTTATCTCTTTCGTTTTCCTTGTCTGTTTCAGTTTTTAACCTGGAATTTTATGGTGATTTTCCTCAGATTGCTGATGAAAATAGTGGAGGCTTTCCAAATATGAAAAAGGACACACCTCGGATATTTAGTTTCACAAAACAGCACGAAATGCGATCGCCCAGTTTGGTTGCTCGGTTAATGGGACTCGAATCCATGCCGGTCTCCACAAAAAAAGCTTTGTTTTCTGGAGCTTGTGAAAAAGCCAGGCCTCCAAATGTTGGAAGGAATGAGGTGGATGACGATTCGGAGAAGAAAATGGCAATCAGATTCGGAAATGAAGCTCTGCCATTTACAAGCGTTTTGTCTCGGTCGAAGAAGAATGACCATCCTCCGAAACTTCCTTCTCCGATAAAGAGTCCCAAGTTTTCGTTGGGGAGAAGTGCAGCTAGAACCTCTCGACTGGTCAATGCTGCAGCTCGAATATTGGAGCCTGGATTGCAGGCTACGAGTCGAGCCAAGTGTGGAATTGCTTATTCAAGCTGCGAATCTCGTGCTTCGAATGATTTGAGGGGAAATATCTCGGATGAAAGCTGTGATGATTTTATGAAATTTGGCGAATTTGATCAGAACACGGTCGGGGTTTCCTCGGTTTATCATTCACTACCTTCAAATTCCGGTAATTCTTTTTTCCGAGAGACTGCTCGGAGAGAAACAACACCACCCTTATCATCTCTCAAGCTGGAAAGAGACTCACTTCTTGAGAGAAGACGAGAAGGACGGATATTCGTCGATTGTGACAAAAATAAAATCAATGCAAGATTTGATGATGAGCGTGTTGTCGAAAGAGTGCCTCTAGACCATCAATATCGAACCCATTCGGCTCGTCAACCAGGGAAGCTTAAGCAGGATGATTCTTCCTCGTTTTCGCTCAAGCACGGGAATCAATCATTAAACCGAACATCGCCTGTCAGGGACCCTGCCCGAATTTCCACGCGATCAAAACCGAGCAATCTTCAGGGTGGTAGAGACTCTCCATCTGCTTATGCTTCAGGTGGGAATAGAGTGCCAACGAAACTTGAAAATGGTAGATTGGATACGGTGAGAAGAGCTACGAATGGTCGAGAAGATCGTCTTCCCCAAGTACGAACTTCTGTGCGTAAAAGAACCACCAGACCATCAATTGGTTCTGAATGTGATGACTCGAAGCAGATGAATATGGCCAGTAGTAAATCTACCGGAAGAAGATTCGGGATCGATCCTTGCTCAATGAATCATTACTCCTGCAATGAAAGTAAGTTATTCAATCACGAAGAAGAGAAGGGAATTCTCGGAAGGAACAAAGACATCGAATTTCGAAACTACCAAAAATTCCTGGACAAACGAGTTTCAGCAACAATGGAGGGTGAAATTGTGGATAAAAGAGGGATATCTTATGAGATAAAATATGCATTGGGAGAAGATGGAATTGGTGCTCTTTTAGAGCAAAAATTGAAGGAATTATCTTCTCAAGAGGAACATGATTCAACAAGTTTTTCATCAAAGAGATCTACTGCATTAATTCTTCAAGAACTAATCGCTGCTCTAACTGCCGATCCCCCGAGATCTTGTGATGGTTGGGTCGCCGAAACGAACATGGCTTGTCCGGTAAGATCCGTGCTTTCAGCATCACTCCTTTGCAACTTAATCATTTTTATGGTCTTTTGTTCCGAGGTTGATTCGTCACTCTTTCTTCGACAGGCTGAAGCAGTGGAGACGGAAATGTCAACAATAACATCAGAAAACGCAAACAAGTGCAGCCCGGAATCAGTTCTTGAAGCATCGTTCGATTATGGATTTGGTAAGAAATTCGTACAGAAATGATCTTCTATTTCAGCATATCAGAACTTTGAGCATTTCAAAATTAGTGATTATTTGTTGAAATTCCAGGATCTAGATTGAAGCCTGAAATCATCGACTACCCCACCTTCACCGATCGTTTTCAGCTACCTGAAGCTGACCGTTCGGATTCTGCATCGCCATTTAACAAAATCGGGAGTCGAATGCAGAATGATATTTCTTTGCTGCTTCAAACCATTAATCTGGGCAGTTTTGGATTAACAGGCAGCAACCTTTCCTATGCAGAGGATGTTCTATTACATATTCAACTCTTGTTTGGTCATGTGACTCGGAATTTCGTAAATGAATCGATCAATTCTCTCCTTACAAGGCCGATTTTGAGAGAAGAACTAAAAAATATCGCAGACAGGGATGCGTCGGAGAAGGTGAGAAATACTGGAAGGAGATTTCTTTTCGATTGTTTGATCGAATATCTAGACTCGAAGTACATCCACTTGTGCGAATTCGGATTCAATGCCTGGACGAGATTACCGGCATGCTTGAATGCAAGAAAGGTTGTTCGAGACATCGAATATGAAGTTAGGAAATGGAAGTCATGTTCTCAGATGTCATTAGACGAGACGATCGAGTTGGAGATGAGTCGATCTTCGGGGAATTGGACCGTGTTTGGCTCTGCGGGATTCGAAACTGGGGCTGCAATCGAACACGACATTCTGCAAGATCTCGTAGGTGAAATTGTTGTCGACTTTTCAAACATGTCTTGAAAAAACAATCTGTTCATTAAGAAGACAATTTGGGTTTTGTTCTTTTGTCCTAAAGTGACAGATTGTATATCTAATCTAAGATAAAAACTCTTGGATTCATACTTTGGTTGAAACTTTCCTCCTTGCTCTTGATATACGATAGTGAACGCTTGAAGTGGAGACATACATCCCCGACATTACCCATGGCAGAGGCCAAACCACTGCACAAGCAGCTTCGACCTGGCATTGGGAGGACTATCCATTGGTGACTAAGGGTGTGCACAAACCGATTTAGTCCGGTTTTATTCTAAAATAGAACTAAAATCAAAATTCACAATTTTAGATTTTCAGAACCAAACTAGAATCATCGGTTCTGGTTCTCTTTTTTATCTCGATTTATATTTGAATTAGATTTTAAATAATTTAACGAGTTTATAACTAATTTTAGAACTTTATAGGATTTTAGGGTTTAAGTCATGTTTTACTTGATTTTAGAACTTTTTTGACATCCGATTCTGAATTCATGTTTTTTTATCCTAAAGAGCGACATCGTTTCATAAATCACGATTTTTTAAAATTAGAATCAAAACCAAATTAAAACTGATAATTTCGCTCTAATTTGTGTTTCCGGTCCGATTTGCCGCCCCTATCAGTAATGCAGGAGAACAAATTTACTAGACGATGTTTTTTGATTATCCAAAAATTTGTGAATATTCTATTATTTATTTTAATTATTATATTTAATATATAAATTTCAATTTACTTTATCAACGGTATAATTGATTAGAACTGATATTTTAAATTTTAAAAATCGTTAATCAATATCTTAAATTTTATTATAATTTTAACATTAAAAATGTATGTAAATTTAATTAACATATTTAATAAAGTGATAAACAAATTTTGATTTGATAAAATTATATGTGCTTAATAAAATTAAAATATAAATTTAATAATACAACCACTTTTATTTTTCAGCAAGTAATTAAATTAATGAAAATTATTAACAAAATTTTGAAAATCTTAAAATTAACAAAAAAATGTGATAATAAAATATTATTAAAATTGAAATAAAATTTAAATATCAATTAAGTACTATTAAATTTTAAAGTGTTTGATAAAACTACCGAAGATGTAAATTAATATTAACAGCATTTTTTTTTTGTAATTACCCGTTATTTATGTTAGTATTTTATTAAAATTATTTGGGTGAATAATATATATTGAGTCCAAATAAATAATTGCCATGTCCCATGCCTGCAGAGATCGGAGAGAGGACGAGAGTGACGATCCAGCCTTGCCCCCACGTGTCGAGGCATATCCATTCCCTCCCAATAAATCTAATCCAAAATCTGCAATACCCATCCAGAAAATCAATTTCCATTTATTGGAAAAGTTGATCCAAGGAGAACGTTCAGTAGAAATTGAATCGGTTAATCAGGAACTAATCGAACGCAGGCTGAGGATAAGTTCGTAAAGTTAATAATTTACAAGAGTAGTGAAACCCCGAAGCAGCGTGAGGGTCGAATGTTTTTTGTCTTCTGCCGTTCTTGTAGCAGCGGATTCTTCGAAGCCCTTTTGAGATAACGTTCTTTCGGATTCGCCGATCGAGTTATGAAAGTGAGTGGCGAAGAAATTTAAGGGAGAGAGGTAGACAGACAGAGAGAACAAGTGCTTGATCGATTTCTGGGTTTCAGAGGATGTATTTCTCTCAATCTCCCCTTCTTTCATTTTCTTATCGATTTCATTATTTTGAAATCGATTAGAGCTTTACCCAGATTGTGTTCGTTTGGTTTAATCCACCAGCATTGTTTTCCGATCTTTCTTGCTGATTATCCATTGTTAGCTTTTCTGGGTTTACTGATTTTGCTCTTGTTATTACTCTTTGCGTAGTTTAAAAACTGTCCTTTATCGCTGGAGTAAATTATTTAACCGATTGATTCCTTTTACTGCTGTAGTTAATGACTACTTTTGACTTTTTTTGGGGGGTTTGGAATTGTCCTAGTCAAGTGAACGAGAAAATGCAAGCTTCAAACTATGCACTCAAAAGTGGCCTAACATTTGGGCTAAAAGATCGAAGGCTACAGACGGGTTTCACAACCGGTTCGAGAGATCTCTGCATGACAAAAAGTGGAACTTGTTGTGGTTTAAACATAGGCTCCGCGGCCATGGAGACGGAGCTTGGGCGTGTAAGAACAGGGTTTGACGGCCTTTTCCGTTCATCTGCCAAATTCAGATCAGTCAAGGCTCAAGCTTCTGGTTTGTTTATAAATATCTGAATTATACTCAACTGGATTAGCCTTCATTTCTTTTTTGCTCTCTCTCTGTTAATTTTGGCTCGTGTATGTTAGAACAATTCAATCATGGTAGAATTCATCTTTCAAAATTAGCTTTTCATGTTCTTATGATCCGGCTACCCATCTTGATTAATGCCAATTACGATCGTTATAAGTGTCTATATTTCTGTGAAGTGATGTTTTGTCTTCAACTTGGGGCCACAATCGGTTTATTTTCATTGCACTTTGAATTATAAATCGATTTGCTTGTAAGTTTTGTTGCTATTAGCTCCACTTCTTATTTCATAAAAATGGGATTTCAAAATTTGCTTATGTAAAAGTTCTGTTAAGAAAACTGGACGATGAAATTACTTTGCTGATTTCTATTTTTGAGATAATGGTAGGGTGATTGTTTCATAGATTTGCTTGCAGATTGTTCATCCATATCCAGAGTAAGGGTAAATTGACTTTAAGCTAATGTACTAATAATTTTTATTGAAGAATGATACGCCACGGCTTTTTCAATTTTCCCTTCAATTTCTTGATTTTTTCATAAATTCAATCTGCATTTTATATTCATGGACTGCTATTTCTTCTTTGATAACTACAACTCAGTGCAGGTGAAGATCTTGAGGAGTTTCTTCCTGCCAAAGCTCAGGGAAGATCTTCTGGTACAGTTTTGCCATTTGTTGGTGTTGCTTGTTTGGGAGCCATTTTATTTGGCTATCATCTCGGGTAAACTTATTTCAAATTTCTTCCTCTCTCANACTGCTATTTCTTCTTTGATAACTACAACTCAGTGCAGGTGAAGATCTTGAGGAGTTTCTTCCTGCCAAAGCTCAGGGAAGATCTTCTGGTACAGTTTTGCCATTTGTTGGTGTTGCTTGTTTGGGAGCCATTTTATTTGGCTATCATCTTGGGTAAACTTATTTCAAATTTCTTCCTCTCAATATCGTTAATGAAAACTAATCAATTGATCATAGGTCTTAAGATTAACTAAGTAAAAGTAAAATTTTTTTGTTGTAAAACCATTTTCAAGGCCTTCTGAGGTTCCTACTCTATGTTTCAGGGTGGTAAATGGTGCTCTCGAGTACCTTGCCAAGGATCTCGGGATCATCGAAAACACTGTCTCACAAGGTAGTTCCTTTCTGATGGAAAACCAACATTTGCTTATCTCAATCCTTGAGATAACTCTTTCTTTTAACCATATAACATTTGGTGTAGGATGGATTGTCAGTTCGCTTCTTGCTGGAGCCACTGTTGGATCTTTTACTGGTGGAACATTGGCCGATAAATTCGGAAGAACCAGAACTTTTCAGCTAGATGCAATTCCACTCACCATTGGAGCATTTCTTTGGTCGGTACTTGAACATAAATAGCGATATTTTTCTGGCCGTCCTCACGACAATGACTCCTTAAATTTGATGAATAATTTTCAGCGCGACTGCCCAAAGTGTACAGACTATGATCATAGGACGCATACTTGCTGGGATAGGGATTGGAATCTCATCTGCTATCGTTCCTCTTTATATATCTGAAGTATAAAGAGCAGTTTTTTTAATTATGTTTGTTTCCTCTGCCTGTGCTTATTGAATTTTTTTAACTTTCTTTTGCTTATTTAGATCTCGCCAACTGAAATTCGTGGGGCCCTCGGATCTGTCAATCAGCTTTTCATATGCATTGGAATTCTTGCTGCTTTATTAGCCGGATTACCTTTGGCTGCAAATCCTTCATGGTATTTCCTTGTTTAATTCTATAGCATGCGAATAATGGTTGTTTTTAGCCATTTTAATACCTGTTTTAGATGAACACTGAGCTATATTCAGTGAATTCGATACACTCCCTGCTATGCTTATTCGCGATTGAATCAAATAATATATCCTTTTATTATTTTGTATGTATGTCGAAGTAGTTTAATGAAAGATCTGCTAAATATTCTTCTATATGAATTATCTGACATAAAATTTGTGCTTTCTGCATAATAATATCATTTTGATAATAGATTTGGTATTTTTCTCGATTTTCTTGAGTTCTTTATCGTGATATCTAGGTGGAGGACGATGTTTGGTATTGCTATAGTTCCTTCGGTTTTATTGGCTGTAGGAATGATGTTATCTCCAGAAAGTCCACGATGGCTTTACCAGGTTTCCGGATGAAATTGTATCTTTATGTGCGAGTATAATTGTTATTTTCGATAAATTTAGTTGCACGAAATTACTCACAACAACTTAATGCAGCAAGGGAAGCTTTCTGAAGCCGAGAAAGCTGTAAAAACCTTATATGGAAAGGATAGAGTTCCCGAGGTTATGCAGGACTTTGCAGCCTCGAGTCAGGGTTCGGTAGAATCCGAAGCAGGGTGGCTAGAACTTTTTAGTAAACGCTACTGGAAAGGTATATCGTAATATTTTAATGAGTATTCTAAGTTATTTGGTCCTCAATAATGTATACTAGAAATTATTTGATGTGATTTTTATAGTTCTCTCCATTTTTTTCTTGCACTAGTTGTCAGAGTGGGGGCGGCCCTATTCTTATTCCAGCAATTGGCCGGAATAAATGCGGTCGTATATTATTCTACGGCCGTTTTTAGAACTGCTGGAATTGCATCAGATGTTGCAGCCAGTGCTCTCGTTGGCGCAGCCAATGTCTTCGGTTCGTTTTCCACGATCTTTTAATCCACATTTTATTACGGTCAGTTTGTGGTCGGAACTCGTATAAAACTGCAAATGGCCTCTTTGCAGGCACAGTCGTTGCATCGTCCTTGATGGATCGTCAAGGACGCAAAAGTCTTATAATGGCTAGCTTTGGAGGAATGGTATGATATAAGCTTATTGGTGTAAATTTGAGACTCGTATCAAATTTATTTTTGCTCGATAATTTTATTGTAGTTTAACCTCATGATGTATTGGTGAAGGCTCTTTCAATGTTGTTACTTTCATTGTCGTTTACTTGGAGCGTCCTGGCGCCGTATTCGGGGACTCTTGCCGTTCTCGGGACCGTTTTGTAAGAATCTATTGGAAACTTTTTAACTCTTTTCGTGTGTAAGATTGTTGATTCGATTGATTGTTGATTCGATTGTTCAAAAATAAGAAACTTAACTTTGCTCGAAATTGATGGTGCAGGTATGTCTTATCTTTTTCGCTCGGTGCCGGCCCAGTTCCCGCTCTTCTTCTTCCGGAAATATTTGCCTCTAGAATCAGAGCCAAAGCAGTTGCCTTGTCTCTGGGCATGCATTGGGTAAGGCACAAATCGAAAAACTAATGTTTTTTTCTCGTTTTGGCTCGAATTTGATTGTTGTTTGATCGGTTATCAGATCTCCAATTTCGTCATCGGGCTCTTCTTCTTGAGTTTTGTTAATAAGTTCGGGATAAGTTCAGTGTACGTGGGATTCTCTGCTGTCTGTGGTCTTGCAGTCCTGTACATAGCCGGGAACGTGGTCGAAACGAAGGGCCGGTCCTTGGAAGAAATTGAACGAGCTCTCAATGCCGCAACTTGAGCTTTTAATTCGCTTATTCGGACCTCGATTCTCAGGCCTAGGTTTTTGAACGTTTTATGTGTTTTCGTAAGTTGAAGTAAAGGATTGGGGATTGGACCGAGCTAGTTCGAGGTGCTGCATAAGTTTTGCAGAGCAATGCCACGATTAATTTTCGAAAGAAAAGTTTGCATATCCTTGGTGACAATTCGTAATAAAGGAACCAGTTTGCGGCCGGTGGATCAAAATTTTTTGATCGGGTTGTGACATGCATTCTTCCTATGCCGGGTTTTTAAAAACATCGAAACCAGATTCTAAAGTTTTTAATGTTTGTTAAGGAGTAATGTCTCTTTCATTACTAGACTGCAAGTCTCCTGTTCGCTAGGCCGCACCCGAATTGTTAGATTTGGTCCTGATTTTTAGAAACCCAAGACGGTCCGGATTAGATGAAAAATCATGATTTGTGATCCGGTTTTTGTTGTTGGAAGTAAAAAATTCGTGGAACGAAGTTGGTCGGTAATTTGACCCAAACAAAATAAAATACAATATAAATTCAAAAATTAATTCTAAATCAAGCTCAGTCTCTTTGACCTAAACATAATAATAAATATCATTATTATTATTTTAATATAAAATAAAATTAAAATCAATTGAAATTGTACTTTATTTCGCGGTTTGATTTCGTTTCTAATATTACGAAACTATGATCACGGGTTTTGATTTTAATTTTATTTTAGAAAAAAATGGTGCAGAACCTACTAATTACTTTCTCTTTTGATAAATAAATTTATAATTATTTCGAAACAACTAATGAAAGAAAAAAGTGAGTCATAAAACTAAACGTGATCTTGTCTGGTGTTTAGTTGGGTGATTAGGAAACGTAATTCCCTAAAACCAAAACTTTCTTTGGTTAAGAAACTATCTACTTTTTGACTCCTAAAACTCGAAGTTATCATTATTTATCCGTTCAATATATTTGCCGTAGCCCCGCAGTTCAAACCGCGGCTACCATGACATGGACGAGAGCTACCTCGTTTGAAAGATGGCAACCTTAAGTTGAACCTTAAATGAATTTTGATTTAAATTTCATGTTTTTAGGACAATCCAAAATATAATTAATAACCACATAATCAAATATTATAAAAATATAACTAAAAATGATTTAAAAATCTAAAACAGACCCAATTTTGGTTCAAGTTCGACATTTACACGACTTAGTAGGTCCTTCTAATAAAGACATGCCACTTAGATTAATCAATGAATTTGAACTTTCTTCAATTGTAGTTTTATTTAGAAATTTCCAAATTTAGAGAGAGATTTGTGCAGACGTGTACCATTAAATTGAGAAAATTAAAAGACAACGTAAACTACTTAAATGATACAAATAACACTAGCTTTTATAATAAAATAAACTTATATTTACATCGAATTAAAAATTGTTAAACATAAATTATTAACTTTTGGCATGAATTAAAAATATAGAATAAAGTTATATTTTTAAAAAAGCAAGTGAGAAATAGAATAATTCACTATTATTGTTAGAAGAAGTACTCCGATGAATTTATATTTCTGAATGTCAAAATAAAAAAAATTATAAAAAAAACAATTATGATATGGAGACATTATAATTATTTATGTCATAAATAACTCTCAAGAACTCACTTGTAAAAATAGAATATGAAATGAATATTTAAACTAATATATAAATAATTTTATTTATTTATTTATGTAGTTGATCATAATAATTTGGGTGAAAATAATTTGAGTGAATGACGGCCTCAAGTTTTAATTGACTTTTATGCTCTACCTAGACTAGAGTATGTATTATTTTTGCTGTTTTTCCTACACTATGTATGGTAGGGTTGGGACTCTCAGACTAAGTTGGATTCTTTGGCAAAAATCAACCAACTCAAACCAACCTCATAAGATAATTGACCTTAACTATAACCAATCCATCAAAAAATTGGTTTCGGGTGGTAATTTGTTGGGTAAAGTTAAAAACCGACCAAATGATTGGTTCGAGTTAGTTGGTTGGATCGAACCGACCCCACTGCCTAATTGCGACGATTTTGTCCAGGGGAGAGACAATATCTAAGTGACAGTCCATCTTTGACATTGTTTGCATAGCAATCAGTCACATTTTATGTATAAATAATATAGTTAAAATTCAATTTAGGTATGAATTTTGGGTAAATAGACTAATTCGAGCCTGAGTTTTAAAATCAATTTTTGAGCTCCTTAGACGTCCGCAGTCACTGCGTCAAATACAGAAGCTGACTCCGAGTTATTTTTTGAATTTTTTATTTTTAATTACTTTGCCCAAGAAAATCTTATATGATTGACTTAAAATTTTTACGACACATTAAAGACAATAAAAACAACTAATCTGAAAATTTTTAAATTTTTTTTGATATTTTTAAAATTTATTATAGTTTTTAGAATTTATAAACAAACAAATTTAGTTAAAATTACTTATGTCAATAAAAATTCTTGAAACTTTTGTCATGCATAAATAAATAAATTTAATTAAAATTACTTCAGTATCGAACGTCCGAGGAGCCTAAAATTGATTTTTTAAAACTCAGGCCTGAATCGAGATATTTACCCAAAACTCAGGCATACATTGAATTTTAACCCTTTTATATATTCCAAATGACAAAAATTGAAAAAAATAAAAAGTTTCTACATTATTCTATTTTATTATTGTGAATGTGTGATAAAAATTTCAAGTTATTCTGATAAGATTTACTTATCTAAATAAATTAAAAACAAAAAAATTTCAAAAAATAATTCAGATGATGAGTGCTTCTGTATCGGACGTTGGAGTAGCCCAAAATTGATTTTTTAAATTTTGGGCCCGAATAAGGCTATTTACTCAAAATCAGGCTTAAATTGAATTTTAACCCTAAATAATAATAATAATTGAAAAAACAAGGCAGATCCATTAATTGTAACTACAAATATTTTATTTATATTTCGTGATATAAATGAACTTCGCAAAACATTTCAATATTAAATCATAATTACCATGCTTCTCTTTTCTTCAAAAACAAACAAAAAATCTACAAAATAGACAAGAATTAAAGAAAATAATTCAGGAACGCCCCTTGTTTTGTATGCTCTTACATTTACTTTCAATTACCATATATAATATTATAAATATTAATAAAATATTTTATTTGTTTTGAATAAATGCTTTGGAGTTCAACTAGCATATTCTTCTATGAATTATACACTTTATTTATTAGCTTTTTATGATACGATTCAGAAACACCTTCAAAGTCAGCTACCCAAATCAATATGTTTAGTATTGATTTGGAACTAATTAAAGTTGGCCCGGTATCGGTTGCATTTTTAATAGTGACACGTTTATAAGAATGATGCTACACTAAAGTACGATGTGCCAACTTAGATTAATCGCTGTAAATCTAACTAATTTGGCCCCATCCCAGCTGAACTAACCCTAAATAGAATTGTCCAAGATCATAAGATTTGGCACCTTAAAAGTTAGCTACCCAAATAAATTTATTTGTTATTAATTTGAAACTGATCGCTAAAGAAGGATGCTCCAACCTAGATTAATCAATGAATTCAGACTTGTGAATTCAAATAACCCGTTTTTTTTTTAAATTTTGGTCATCAGTGAATGTGATCCGAGATCACATCCTTAGTATTCGTCTTAAGTAGATAACGTTATAAGTATAAATCTAGTATTAAATGGAGAAAAGTAAAAGATAAGGTAAGAAAATTCTACGTACGTAATGCTACAAATCCTAACACTAGTTTTTATTATTGAAAATAAAGTAAACTCTGCCTAAGATTGGTAGCATCAATGTTGTAACAAAATGGTTCACATGATATGAGTATTTACATCAATCAATTGAAGAGATTAGAATAGAAATGAAGAGATTAGTAGTACTCAATCACTCAATTTTATCATGATTATAATTTATTTATAAAGATAATTACATGCCGTAAATAACTGAAATGATAATTATTTATGTCAAAACTAAGCTCAATCCTTTTTAATATCAATATGAAAGGATTGAGCAAACTACAATGTAAAGATGCTATTTTATTGTATTTTTTTTATAGATCCACACGTATCTGGTATACAAGATTGAAAATTAAAATAAAAAATTTAGCCTATGATCTTTAAGATTGATGTATTTTTTTAATAGATTATATATTTCGCAATTTCAGATCATGGATCGAGCTAAGTATGCCAACTTCTTCTGCTACCCATCTTGTATATTGTCTTTTTCGTTCCGTCTTCGAATGGAAATTGATTAGTAGACGAGATTTTATGAAAAAAGTTGTTCGTATTTATCCGAAAAGAAAAACAACAAGTAATTTTGACACATCATGAGTTAACCCGCTATTATGATGTGAAAGTAGAATCTCAAATGCATATTTAAAAAAATAAATAATTAGTTTTATTTATATATTTGATCATAATAATTACTTTGGTCTCTTGACCACGGCTATAAGAGTCGATGATCTCTATTCCCGGCTCTCTCATTCGAAAAATCTTCACCCATTTTTTCCATTTTGACCGATAACTGAACTCCGTTGTTTCTTTAACGTTTTCTCTTTTCTACTTCGCCGGCGGTGACTCGTCGGATAATAGTGACCGCCATGAACGAAGCATATCTTCAGATGTTGGTAGAAGAGACCTCTTTCTACGACGGCATTGTGCTGGGGAGTTTTCTGCCGGCCGGCGCGTGGCAGACACTTCCCCATTTTCTGCTAAAATGGCTCCGTAACTACATCGCCGGAGTCTTGCTGTACTTCGCTTCATGTTCTCTCTGGTCCTTTTATATCTACTACTGGAAGCGCGGCGTGTACGTCCCCATAGGTCTCTCTCTCTCTCTCTCTGTTTATCGTTTTGCTGTGTTATGGGATGAGATCATAGTCCTTCTATTCTTTAGTTCATAAAAAACAAAACAAAATAATAGATATATTAGAAGATGCATTGCTAGGGTTTGGGAAATGATGATACGAAGCTTATCTTGCGTTCATTTCATTTTCATTTGTTAAATCATATTTGAATGGTCTTTTTAAAGATTTCACCATATAATTTTCTAGCTAGGGCCGATCATGGTCCTTTTTCAATCAGGTGAATACAACGAAAGTCTTATCGTATAGATGATACCGTTATTTTATTCGTCCATAAAAGAACAAAACCTCGAGAGTAATCTTGAGACACGAGTTAACTATTACAAAAACAAGAACTCAATATAGAATCTCGAGTGTCTTTTGAGACGAGATCGAGATCATGAACAATGGAGTGTCTTTATCTATTTTACTTGATTTCGTTCTCGTAGGTCGATACTTCCCATGTTATGCAAAATCTTTCAAAATTATTTTTTTCCAAGCGCATGCTTGCGGTTGATTTTTCTTCGTAGATGCAATGAATTCGAACCAATATAACCCTAGAACAAAAAAATACACAGTGCGACAAAACACTGGCCCGAAAAACATCAGCAGCTATTAGCTAAGAAAACATGTCGCGCTAGACAGAAATTTACCTAATCCGAGGAAGATAATATAACATAAAAATGTATAATATGTGCAGTGGACATCCCATCGAAACGAGCAGTGCTCTTGCAAATCTACGCTACAATGAAATCCATGCCCTGGTTTTGTGTTCTCCCAACAATTTCAGAATACTTGGTTGAAAATGGCTGGACCAAGTGCTTCCCAAGAATATCCGATGTTGGCTTTCTCGCTTATGCCGTTTATTTAATCATCTATTTTATTATTCTCGAGTTCGGAATTTATTGGATTCACCGAGTGTTGCATACCATCAAACCTTTGTACAAATACCTTCACTCCGCCCATCATATCTACAACAGCCGATATACTCTCTCTCCGTTCGCGGGTAAGTAGCACATCGGATAATCTGTTATTGCGATTTACTATCTAAACTATTACAAATGGAATGATAATCTAGAAAAAAAATGTTGAAAGACATTAAATTTTACGCACAAAAATCCATTCATGAACAAAATTGTTATGAAGATTGAATACAACCCCGAGTTGCATCGATTTTATCTTTTGGAACACGTTGAATCTCTTTATGTTTGACCGCACATGTGTGTACGATGAAATTAGGTATGGCTACGCATCCAATGGACGGGATACTCCTGGGAATGCCACACTTGGTAATTGTGCTTTTAGTGCCGACCCATTTTAAGACTCATGTCGGGTTGACGCTTGTTGAAGTCATTTGGGCGGCAAATATTCACGATTGTATCCATGGAAAGTTTTGGCCGATGATGGGTGCAGGCTACCATATCCTTCACCACACTACTTATCGACACAACTACGGCCACTACACCGTATGGATGGATTGGATTTTTGGAACCCTCAAGGAGCCGGTTGACTTGGGGTCGAAACGGATATGAGGTTATTTGTATAACATATGCTAACTGCATCTTAATTTGGCCGGAGAAGATTTAGTTTAAGTTAAGTTGTCTCACATTTTGTAATTTTATTTGATTAAGTGCCACTAGAAGTGTCGACCGGGCCCCTAGAAGTTTTGATCGAATAAATCCCAAGGGTAACAAGGCCTCCACTGCAAAAGTATGTTGATCGCATTAGTAAAAAAGTGTTGATCGGAAAAAGGCCGAAATCTATAAATAGTAGAAGAGCTCATTTGGATGAATAATTTTATGAGATAAAAACACCGTGGATGCGCTACTAAAATTTTGACTCAACACTTTGATATTTTCAATAGTTTTTATTGTTCAAAGTCTAAGAGCGCGTATTGTAAAACCGTATTTAGGTTAAGTTTGAACGTTTTATTTTTATAGCAAAAATTGAGAGAAAGGATGATTCCCTATAAAAGAAAAGTGAGAAATCTTGAAGGTGTGGACTCGAGTTTTCGATGTAGACAAGGTTGATCGAATTGCTTTAATAATAACTTAGTAGTTTTTTTCTTTTATCACATTAATCACTCCGGAATATATAATTATAAAATCATAAAAAAAGTTAGGTGAAGGTGAGCCATCCAAGATGCCGAGAGAACTCAGCACATTAAACTCGAAGAACTCATTGCTCTCTCAAAACACTTGTTATAAGCATGAGAGCCAATAAAAAGTAAGATAAGAAAAACAAGTTATGAAAGAAGAAAAACGCTTTCAAAGTCTCTTGTAGCAAACGAGACAAACTCGATGAGAAAGAAAGTGATACGCAGGTAGATTTCATCGTAAGGAGTTGCCGTAACAATAAAATGTGTTAGTTTACCTTTACTCTTTTGTCATACTTCTTGACGTATCGTTCCATGGTTGGATCAATTCAACAATGTTTATTTTCATTCATTTGATGCATTTAAATTGACCCAATTACGCGACAACACGTCAAGAGTTAAAGACAAAATAGGTTTCATTGTCATACTCACTTGAGAGTTCAAATTGAATTATCTCTTATGAATTATAACTAGTAACCCCTTCTTTCATTGTCCTACTATTTTAATAATTGCCAACTCATTAACTAGCGAACTCAATCTTAATTAGTTTAGGCTAATCCGAGCTCAACTAACCCTAAATTGACATCTCGAGTCAGAAGACTACGAAACATCTTTCAAGTTCGCTGTAAAACTANTTTGCTTTTCGTTTTAATTTCCGTGAATTTTATGAACTCTTGATAGTTATTGTAGAACTATTTAGTTTTAATCAAAGTTTGGATTTTTTATGTTGATTTGCTTAAGTCAATTATAGTTAATTCTTTCCGAGATTAATTCTAATTCTCAATTCGACCACCAACTTTATTTTATGCACTTTATCTTCTGCAATTTACTTTCTTGCACATTAGATTAGATGAAAACCAAAACCATGATAAAAAAACCTATTCTTTATTCTTTAATTCTTTTTGTGAATATTTAAAGTTACGATTTTTATTTTATTTCTTTTACTTTGCAATTTATTCTCTGAATTGAAAATTGACTTGTCCTCGTGGGATCAATATTTTTATTATTACGTTGCGATACGTGCACTTGCGTTTAATTGCAATTACATTTTCAAGCAACACTTTTGCCCTTCAAAGAAGTGAACCGAACTGTGAACTATGATTCAAAGGGACTTAATATCTAAACCACCATTCTCGAAAAAACTGTGAGTTCAGTCTTGTTTTGCTCATCTTTTGAACGTCCGTTGTGGAGCTTGTTAAAGAGAGTATTGTGAAAAACAACTCATAATAATATTCATTCACATGAGTATTTAAGCATACTCTAAATGGCATGTGTCCATCTTAGTGGAATTAAAATAACAAGCTAACAACTATGTCCATACTTAATCTTTATTTACTTTGTCGGCGGCACATGCAATTACGCTAATGTGAGATTTACCACTAATATACTACCTTTTTACTATTTGAAAATTATGTGCAATTGTAGATGTTGAGTATTAAATTGAATGAATAAATGATAATAAAAATCTGTCTATTTTTTATGGCAGATTGTGACTAAATTTTGAAAGGATAAATAGTCACCAAGTTTAACGTGTGACCAATGGATCTCTATGTCTCAGATGTCTAGTTTCTGATAGTTCAAGTTTTAGGTTATTCTGAGAACTGTCTAAAAAGTTATAGTCTTTTAATAACACAAAGTTAGAAATTATTAGAGTTATTATTTTATTTAATTTCTTTTTTAATTTTATTTATGTCATTTTTGTATTATATATAGTAAACTTAACAAAATGAAAATAAGACATAAGTTTACCAATTTTCCTATGTTTTATATCTTGTTCTTTATCATAGAAGTAGATGTTTCACCTTTGACATGAAGATTAGGTCATAGCTCTCTCTCTCTCTTCCACCCATAATTTTCTTTCTTGGCATGCGTGCACATCTCAAACACGAAATCATTTTCAAACATCTTCGTAAACCGGGAACTCCCAACAGAGCTGCATAAGCTCACGTGTCCGTGTACTTTGTACAAAAATGCTAGATTCTTCGTCTTCACAGCTTTCACATCTCAACTTGATAATTTGTGAGGTAGTTAAATTACGGTGAATCAACGGCCCAGAGATATGAGGCATTGACCAGATATCCCAAGGAAATACCACAACATTGAAGGTAACAACCCACATACTAAGATAGCACAAGAGTCGAACCTAGGCTCTTTTTACCAAATCTACAATTTCTGAGCCCACAGCTATTCACGTATCCTTGTACTTTGTTTATCTTCCTGTTTCCCATTTCATAATGAGTATTCTGTTTCCCATTTCATAATGAGTATTCGCAGAAAATGTATTTCAAGATGTACGAGAAACGAGTATTTTTTGTTTAAAATATTGTTTTCTATTTTTTTTTAAATATTTTAACAATACTCCAAATTTCTCAAAAATAATTTGATTATCATACTATCCAAATATGTTCAAGATAGCTAAATTCGTATGAATTTTATAAAGAGTTGCAATAATGGTTAATGATTTGCACCATTCTAAGATTTACATAGGGCCATTTTCACTTTACATTCAGACAGTTCAAAATTCAACCAAAATATTCACAAATTATATGTTATACGCAATCTAAGTACAGTTTAACGTTACTGATAAAAATAATTGATGATAGTGGAAAAATTATGGTAGACGACATTTATTAGTTAGCTACGTGGATAATTCGAGTTCATGAGCCAAGGCTAGTGGCCAGAAGTACTTTGAAAATGATGTAGCATTGAGACTAATAACTTGTAACTTACTCCATTGTTCCAATAGTCCACTCATCGTTGAAGTTCCACTTTATGGGTAGTGCTGAGACTTTATAGCTTTAATAATCTAATTCATATACATACTTTTATGATTGTTTTATGATAATAAAAAAGCCATTCACCGTTGCGATTTTGGAGCAAATTTTGGTCGTGATTAACATACCACGATGCATAGTCGACCGTGACTGAGTTAGCTTATGTTTATTTAACATTCCATGCATCAAATTCTATGAATCATGCACACATCAGAAATAGAGTGTCGTGCAGTTGTATGGATAGACACACTTGTCTGAAACATGTCTACAGAAAATCAATAAAATTATACTTAATGTAACATTTTTTGCTATTCTTAATACAATATTATCTATTTTGAATTGAAGTATTCAAAGATTGATCCTAAAGGTTAGCCTAAAAAACGTAGTAGTATGAAAAAGTATAGTATTAATGGTTTTGGTTTTGAACGTAGATTTTCGCTTTGGTTTGAATCGGTTTGAATATTAATCAAGGAGGATTTATATAAAGTAAAGTTATAATTTGGTCCCTACTTGCAACTCCATTCAATTGATTGAAAAAATTCAACGTCAAGGAAAATGTCTACAAATAAATATGGTTTATTACTTAATCAAAAGAGTAAATAAATCTTAATTCTTGAACTATGAAAATAGTTGCGACAGATACTTTGAATTTTAAAAATAATCAATAAATCCTTTCAACTTTATAATAATTGCAACAAACACATTATTATTGTATTTTTTTTTATTTTAAGATGTCGGTCGACTTTGTTAGATATTTTTGTTAATTAGGTTAATTTTAATAATTTCTCAAAAAATAAGAAAAGGTATAATTGTATATTTACTTTTTTTATTTGACTCATTCAATCTCATAAAAAGCAAAAAATTTCATGAATTGGTAATATTTTCAACCTTTTTATTACTATTTATTAATAAAATATGTTAACTAATTAAACTTAGTAAAAAACATGATGACATGAAAATCCTTACAAAAATAAAAAATTTGAAGGGTTTATTATCAAATTCAAAAATTTAAAATATTTATTGCAACTATTATAAAAATACTTATAAATTGTTTAAGAAATATTAAGAAAATAAATTATTATTACGTGAATAATGCTATATTTATCTTGTACTCAAAAGGCGAAATACCTCACTCCTAGGGCTCCCACACCCAGGCCCGACAGTCTGTGAGGGGGTTAAATCACGGTGACTCAGCGACCCAGAAATATGGTGCTTTTACCTGATATCTCAATGAGCTACTCCAACATTGAGGATAACAACTCTCACACTAGGATAGCGCATGTGTCGAACCTAGACTATTGTATCCAATCTATCATTTTTGAGCCAACTGAATTATGCTCGTGCAGGGCTAATGCTACCTTTATCTCTGTATCAAGAGTGGTGTTTAATGTTTATTGGTAAGAAGAAAAAGAAAAAGAAAAAAAATAGAGAAAGTGGAAACGGTAGACATGGTGAGTGGTGGTCCTAGCGGAGCTCCTTCCATGGCTATAAAACTCTCCCGTTTCAAGAATCTTAGCCCATTCTCAGTCCACTTGGCCTTCCAACGAGGACTCTCCTCAATCCCCATTGCCTTTTTTACTATTCTCCTTTCCCCTTCGCCGGCGGTGACATCTCGGCGAAGCTTAAGAGATGACCGCCGTCGATGACGCCTATCTTCACTTGTTCGTAGCTGAGACCTCCTTCTACAACCGCATTGTGCTGGGGACTCTTCTGCCGGGCAACGCGTGGCACCCACTTCCCCATTTTCTCCAGACATGGCTCCGCAACTACATTGGCGGACTTTTGCTCTACTTCGGTTCCGGTTTTCTCTGGTGCTTCTACATCTACTATTGGAAGCGCAACGTCTATGTCCCGAAAGGTTTCTCTGTTCTTCCTTTTCTTTTCTTGGTTTCTTAGATGTCTTTTTCCATGGTGGATGGAGGTCGAAAGTACTCTTCACTGTCTCTCTCAATTAGTTGTTAATTTATGGATATTACGCATCATTTATATTTTGTTTTCCATTGTTTAATTAGTCTGGATATTCGTTAGACAAAGATCTACGTAAGTTTTGTTTGATTTTTATCCTGAAGATGTCAATTGTTAATGAGAAGTTCTACATCCTCACATCGAAAGGTATTGCTTGGATCTGGCTTTTATATGGACCCCTCTTTTAGACTTCATTCGTGTACGATGAAACGCTATTTCTCTTGGTTGATGGATGTCTTTGCGGGTTCTTGGCTGGTTTCAAATTATGGATTTATGGTTGTCATTTTGATTTGCTCAGATTTTAGATTTCGGATTGAAGTCTTCCTTACTTGTACTGTTTTCATAACAAGTTTCCAATTATACTCACTTATAAGTAAGACAAAATCATTTTTACGCCCACTCCCTTGTTGGTGTCTTCAATTTTATTAGCAGTTTTCCTTCAAATTAGTGTTCAGTCGGTGTTAGCTTCACGAGTTCCTGCATATACTTTGTTTATGTCTTGTGTATCCGGATTATACTCGATATAATCATTGAATTTACTCTGCAGACGCCATCCCGTCAAACAGGGCAATGCTCTTGCAAATCTATGTTGCAA
Source organism: Begonia fuchsioides (assembly GCA_003255005.1). Classification (NCBI taxonomy): domain Eukaryota; kingdom Viridiplantae; phylum Streptophyta; class Magnoliopsida; order Cucurbitales; family Begoniaceae; genus Begonia; species Begonia fuchsioides. The sequence continues at coordinate 277,572 of QAOC01008910.1, read as the reverse complement.
TGAAAGCAATGCCATGGTATTGTGCATTTCCAACTGTATCAGAATACATGGTTGAAAATGGTTGGACAAAGTGCTTTTCGAGAATAAGTGATGTTGGTTTTGTTGCTTATGCCATTTATTTAATTATCTATCTTATAATTGTGGAGTTTGGAATTTATTGGATGCACAGAGAGCTCCATGACATCAAACCTCTCTATAAATATCTTCACGCCACCCACCATATTTATAACAAGCAAAATACTCTTTCTCCATTTGCAGGTACGTTTGTTTCAATTTCATTTCTCATAGAAGTTTTTGTATTAGAGATGCATATGCATGAACATCTGTCTTGTTTCTTTCTTTATTATTTTTGAATTGATTTAGATCTATTATATCGGTTGGAAGAGCACTCTTTATTCTATTTTATAGATTGAAGACTTGATTGTTGGAGAAATTTAAAACTATTTTCAATCTACTCCCTCGAAGAGGATAGAAATTTGAATACGTTTTTGCCTTTTACACTTGTTCACTACAATATCGAACGATGAATTATGGCCTTTCAATTTGGTGAAGTTGCAGTCGATTGAAATGAAAACAAATGCAAGAAAACAATCCCGAATCAAGAAAAAGACCCTAGATTGGCGATATACATTCCCCGAAAATCACTCTTCTTAGAGAGATAGAAAGATTCTTTGGATAAAAGATAATTGATAGGCTCTCTTGCTCGGTAAACATCACTATCATTACATACACGCCAATCTGCGCTAACTTTTCCCGCACTAGGCCCCAAAATCTGCTTAAACACACATTCCCAAGCTCCTCTACTCGTTACCACGCATCAATGTTGAGTTCCCTCCCTCAAACATCTGCTTAAGATAAAGTGTTATTATAATCTGACTGAAATAATTAATAAAAATGACAATTAGAGTGTGAGTTGAACTCCCCTCTTAGGTATTGGTGGCTTCCTACAATAGTTGAATCAATATTGGAGAGCTATCAGAATGTTGATTAGTTAGTTCATGAAACTAAGAGGAATTTCTTTGATATTTATGCAACATATTCATCTTCAATAAGAAATAATAACCATAGATTCATCATGGTAGATCTTTTGTGGAAATATTAATTTGGTACCAATTAGCAAGAAGCTCGGCCATTCAAATCTTGTTTTGTATGTTGATCTTAGGTCTGGCATTCCACCCGCTCGACGGGATACTCCAGGCAGTGCCCCATGTGGTAGCTATGCTTTTAGTGCCTACCCATTTAACGACGCATGTCGGGTTAATATTCTTGGAGGCGATTTGGACAGCAAATATTCATGACTGCATTCACAGTGAGTTGTGGCCTGTCATGGGTGCTGGCTACCACACCATTCACCACACAACTTATCGCCACAACTATGGCCATTACACCGTATTCATGGACTGGATGTTCGGGACGCTTAGGGACCCGCTAGACGAGGGGTCAAAACTGATGTGAGGAGATCCCTCAGCAGGCCGATGTTTTCTGAATCTTGATTGGCTGTTTGTTTGGATCATATTTAGTTTCAGTTGAGTTGTTTGACATTTTGTAGGTATACAGAAAATTCGATGAGGAATCGATTTTAAATAAATAATAATATAAACATGATTTTATCTAGTTTTAAATGCTCATGCATCATGATAAATTAGATCATTGTTTTTAAAAAGAAAAAAATCAAAATTTTAATTAGAATGCATGAGACATAAGTAACTTACAAGTTAGTCACTCATCCCTTGATTCCTCCCAAAAATTTTAGGTAACATGTTGGTCGATCGAGTCACCGCTGAAGTTTGCTTGACATTCCCTTTCCTTGTTTACAAAAACAATATGGCTGTTTTTGTTTCCAACCAGCCAAATTTACAGAGTTATGCATCGATCATTTGGCAAACTCGGTGACTGCCACCAAGTTTCAGAGATTCACATGTTAAGTGATTTTTTCTAAATCTCGTCATTTTTCATCTGGTGAGTAAAACTAGAATCGAAACCCAACAGTTATTTATGTTTGAACGGGAAGTGATGCTGCATTTGACGTTTGGGTTGACTAGTTCTTCCTAGTAAACTCCAGTCAAACACAATGTTGGAAAGTACACATATATATATATTCATACAACAAACAACATAACATAAAGCCAAGGATAGAACATAGATAGAAATTTATTTAGAAAGGACCTTGGATCAGTCCGTGCTCGTGTTTGGCTCATCGTCAAGGCAACAAAGGCTAGCACGAGCAGAGAAAGGACGGGACTCGAAGCGTTCTTCATTATTCTTAGCTTCCGAGAGAGAGAAAATAAGGATGTGTTTTGGCTGTGATTGTGGGAGTTTGGTTACCTCAAATTTATGGGGTTTTTTTGCTCATATGGAATAGGGAAATAGAGTCTTTAAGGTGGGTGCTATGTCTATTTTTTCTTTTGAATTTCTTGGATTTGGAACAAAAGGTTGGCAAGTGATCTAAAGTTTGAATTTGTTAATTGATATTAAAATTATAACATTAAAATGAAGTTAATGAATATTGTAACATTAAAATGTGAATTAAAATTATAATAAAGTTTAAAATATCATTTACTAACTTTTGAAATTCTAAAATATTGTTACCAAATACTTTCTAAGATATTTAGCCATTAAACAACGAGTGTCTCTGTCTGTAAATATGTAAATATTAAAAGATGTACATATTTACCAATTTTTTATGCAATAAAAAATAAAATAAATCGTGTAAAGGTTGAAAGTTCATGAACATTTCATAATATTACAATATGATAGATGTAACATAAAAATTTTAAGTTATTCTGATAATATATGCTTTAAAAAATTAATAATTTTTTAAATAAGTTAAATTCTATCTAAAATAGACATAAATTTATCGTTTCATTAGATGAAGTTTATCGATTTTACAAAATTCTTTATGCTGTTGTTATCATATACTAGATAAAGTAACACAATAAATTGAGTATGTAGTTACTTAAGTATGAGGCTAAATAAACGACATTTTAGCTTTAACAACTAAATTTAAAATATGACATAAACATCTCGTAAAAAAAGAGAACAAAGAATATAACCTAATTGAAATAAACTTTTAATTTGGAGAAAGAGATACTAAATATTACATCTGTAATAACTACGAAATTATAATATTTTTTCATTAAAACATCAACTATCGTCAACAGACAGGCAATAGAAAATCATTCTCTAGGGGCAACTTTCGCCAGGAGCTCGTGAGCTAGGGTTTTTTTTTTGGCTCGGCTTAGCCTGTTTTCGGGCTAGGCTTGCTCATTATCGTAGTAGGCTAAAAGTCGAGCCCGCACATTAAACAACTATAGTTGAAATTAAAATAAACTATATTGCAATGTTTAGATTGTAATTTGTCTTAAAAATTAATAACAAAGTCAAAACAACATGACAAAACCGAGCACAACCGACTCAATATGAAGAAATCTAATAACAAAGCAAATGGCCAATGAATAGTGCATCTTGAATTAGGGGTTTAAAAAGCAAATAAATCTTTAAAGAGTTTTCAAAAAGAGTACTATTATAATTATTTTCTTATACTATTTTTTTACTACGCATAATAACGTGTTGACTCGTGATTGATTAACTAAAACTAAAAGTACAGTTATTATTTTAAAATATTTTTTTTATATTTATTGTATCAATCATGAATGAGATAGGTTAATATTTAATAAAATAAGATTATTCTCGAATTATTATTTAAAAAAAGTGTAAAAAAGAAAATAAGTCATGTTCGTCAATGATCTCCCACGGAATCTTGTGAGGTAATGAGACACACCCAAATGGGGAAAGAATAATGCATTAAAAAAGAAACCATAATCCTATCTCGTACCCAAAAGGCGAAATTTCTCGCTCCCAGGACCTCCACACCCCGGCTCGACAATTTGTGAAGGGATTAAATCACGGTGACTCAGCGGCTCAGAAATAAGATGCTTTTACCTTATATCTCAAGGAGCTACCTCAACATTGGAGGTAACAACTCCCACACTAGGACAGCGCATACGTCGAACTTACGCTCTTGTATCAAATCTACTATCTCTGAGTCAACTGAACTATGCCTGTGCGGGGATTTAACCCCCTCTTTCTACCACATTGGGATGCATCTAGAAGCACGATTGCCCCTTACCCGGCCATGATCTTTCAAAACCCTCTACCCTTAAACTTAGAACAAAAAATATAATTATTTAATTCATTTAAATACAAAAAATAAAGCAGAATATGGTCCTGAAAAAAGAGAGTCAGAGAATTGGGATAAGAAGCATTCAGTGGCGCACTTGAAACCAAGCAAGTTGATGTTGAGAAATGGAGTTCATGTGCAAAGCCATGGGGTATGGACAGGTGTAATTGTATGTCCATTTGCATGCAATTAAGAAATAATTCTCTATCTGTAACATGAGACGTCATGTTATATGATATATGCTCTCCAGTAATTCTAAAATAAGTTATGATTGATGAGATAAATATAATTACAGATAATTTATATTTTATTATGTTAATTACTTTTTAATTATATATTAATATTTGACACTTCAGCTTATAGAATAAGAAAGTAAAATAAAAGACTTATCCTAGCATCATTCCATATTAACTTTGAAGGGCTAGCACCGAGCAAAGAACGTGAACAATCTCACATCGATTCGTTAAAACTTATAACTTAAGCGAGAGTTTCTTAACAAAGATCCATCTCTAAACTAGTATAACGCATCTTACAGTGAACTTGATTCTATCATTATGCGAGCTTTGAACCAAAGCAGATTTATCGTAGTGTATCTAGCATGCCTAAGTAATAGTTCATGGGTGTTTTGTAAGTTGTAAACCCATCAAAAATTTAGAATGTCACCACCTGTTTGAGAGTTTTATGTGATAAAGAAAGAAAGATGGAATATCCCAAATTGAAATATGAATAAAGAAATAAAAGATAAGGGTTAAGTGGTGGGGGATTGATTGTCCTATTCTCCTGCATTCCATCTTCTCCATGATTCTTGTCAACTTGCCATGCACATCTCTCTTTTTCATGCTTTGAGATTCCGCAAAACAGACGCTCTAATTTCCAATTTAATTCATCCTGTGATGTTTCTTTTAATGCGATATATTGATCAGTCAATAAATGATGCATCGAAAGTATAAATATAGAATTAAATGCAGATATTACAGTATGGTGTGTGTGTATATATATACAAACATATTAGCCCATGCATGAGAAGTCGAAAATGAGATAGTAAATGAGATTTGGTTAGGTTGGTAGCTTTAAAAATGGCGACCATTTTGGAAAGCGTGAGAAAAATAAAAGCAATTTGATAAAGGAGGATCATTCGGCAACAAAGACACGATTTTGCCCTATAAATAGGGATGCTGGTTTAGAGTTTGAAACCCATCTTAAAGCTTCTCTCTCTCTCTCTAGAACCGTACATTGTTGACTGTTTCTGTAGAAGATATGCAGTGGAGGAGGGAATAGGGGACGTTGTTGACAGAAGATAGAGGGCACAGATGATGAAATGCATAAACTCTGCAGCATCTCACTCCTTTGTGCTCTCTATTCTTCTGTCATCACCCCTTCTCCGCCCCCTTCATCTCCATGCTTCTTCGTTTTTCATCTCAACTCCTGATAATTCTCTTCTTCACAAACCCTAATTATTATTCACTGTGTCACATCCATGACAGCATACTTTCCTCTATCTGTTCTTTTCTCTTTCTTATTTGTTCATGAAATCAACTAGGGTTACCATGGTAGAGATCTCCTAACAAGTTTCTTCTCTCTCTTTTGCAAAACACTGAAAATATACCATTTTCTTCTGCAAAATCTCTTATTGGAGACCATTTTCTAAATTTCAAAGAACTTGATTACAAGGGAAATGACTTGCTTGGTATTCAAAGGTAGCATAAGAGAAGAATAATCGAGTTGTTACTTTGTTTTTTTGTAGGATGGCGATCTTCTGAAACAGCAGTCGTGTTCGTCTTATATGAGTTAGAGCACTGGCAACCTAGCCATGATGATTTGAACTTGAGCTCGGTAGATGCCCCCTTGTTTTGAGTTGAATCTTGCACCAATTTATTCATAAATTTAGTCCAAAATCACGTGTAATAGTTCTCTCCAATGATGTGAGATTGTGAGCTACATTTATATGCATTTACATAAATATAATCTTGGATTATCTTTGCATTCAGTAGTTTATCACTTCCTTTTTTTTGTTGGTTCAATCTCTATCTCACATTCGAACACTAATTGATTTCGATATCTACGTCGTCAATAGATCCACTACGAGTTATGAAATATCTGTTGTAATAACCAAGTTTCTGTTGGGTCAAGCCTATTTTGTGGGCTTGACCACTTAAGCCGATTAAGTCATCTTAACCTAATTAAAAGGAAAGGGGGCTGCTAGGTTAAGAAGCAGTGAGAGTAGTCTTGAAGAAAATGTAAAGAAGAGAGAAATAAAAAAGAAGTTCGGATTTTTCTGTGTTAGAAAAATTGATTTCCGTTTTCTCCATATTCAACCGTTGGATCGGCTTGAAATTTTGACAGTAGCTTCGACACACACAGAAGTATGTTCTGAACGGTGAAGATTGTATTTTGTTTCCTTAAGACTGCCTGTTGGGGTAAAAACAAGAATATCATTTTTATCGTCGTTTATCTTCTATCTCTTTATTTGTTGAATCCAAGATTGATGTTTGATCTTGATGAGTTATTGTAATCCTCTAGTTTGACGATCTAGAGAGAACTTTGTGTACCCATTATTTGACGTAGTGGAGGTTTGATTCGGTGGCTCCTCGCCCGTAGTTTTTACCTTCGATTTGGAGGGTTTTCCACGTTAAAATATCGGTGTCTTGTTTTTATTTATTGCTTGACTATTTGCTTGTATTTCATTGATATTGTTGGCTTGAATTTGATATTCTCATTTAGCACACAAGAGTTGGAGAATTATTTTCAGGTTGATTATCTGATTGTTACCCGACAGTTTAAACATTAACGTAACCTAAAATAAAAAATAAAATGTTTTTAATAAATCAACGGGTTCATTAGTATTTTCAATATAATATTATTTACTTCTGACTAAAATTTTTATGAATTTATTCTTAAATTGAGAATTCACAAATTTTAATCATATGAATTAAGTTTTTATAATCAACAAGATCGACTCTTCTTACACATCAATGATATTTAATATTTTTAATTAATTAAAATGCACTTTTTTTTTACATAAAATGCAGTTTTTGAGCACCAAAATTGACAATTTCATTTCTAATTACATCAAGGATAGACGATGATAAATCTATCAACTTTATCGACACCCACAAATCAAAAGCATTTATGTCTGTCTAGTTTTTGGATAGTCAACTTTCAAGCTGCACATTTTGATTGAAAAATGGGACAGAGAAAGTGACTGCAAGCCGGAGTCATTTGCTCGATCAAGCCGGAGTCATTTGCTCGATCAAGCCGAACAACTTGTCTCTGAAACTGAATCTCGGAAGATTCTCTCTCGTGCTTTGATTGCCTGCGATAACATAAACAGATTCGTCATTTTATTCTCCGAAAAGGGTAATCGAATCAATCATTAGAGAGCACCTGTTTCGGCCAATCTGTGAAGGCTGTAATGAGAGCAAAGGAAATGGCTTGAACCGTAGATCCTCCCAAGATCCCGATCCAGAGCCCGATCCCTCGTAAATGAAAAAGAAACGCTAACGATGCAGCAAGAGGAACTCCAAATAGATAATATGCACCAAGATTCACAAACGCTCCCAAATGCTGCCATCCGCATCCCCTAGCAACCCCTGAAAAAACCAAGACATGCTAATATTTCATTCATTTGATGGAATTTTTCAAAGATTTTCTAAAACAATGCTAGTTTGTTTTGAATTTTAAAATCGATTAAGAGCTTATTAGTCGGTGTACCAACCACCAAGCACGGCTTGTATACTGTCGACAACAACCGAGAGACAAACTAGGGGAATTATTTCTTTCACATTATCGATAACCTCCTGTTCATTGCTGTAAACACGTCCCAAGAGTGAGCGGCAAAAGAAGAGAGCAATGCCGAGCGTGAACGACTCTACTATTGCAATGATCATAGCTGCAGAAACAGATTTTTGAGCTGAACGATAATTTCCAGCTCCTAGTTCATTTGAAACGCGTGTACTGCAAATAAATCAAGTACTACTTCAATAGAAAACACAGATTTTGATTCAGAAAATTACTTTCGCTCAAGCTTGAAATCGTATTGACAGAAAGATTCAGGTCAAACCTTGCTGCAACACTAATCCCATAAGGTATCAAGTAGTGCAATGAACTTGTGGAAAGACTGTTTCAGACAAGAAATTAGTCAGACAATAAGGCAGAACAGAGATTTCATTTCAACTAAAGGGAATCGTACCATGTCGTGAGTACTGAAGTTTCAAGTTGGGGATTCGGGAGAAGTCCAGACAGTAAAATAAGCAGCTCGAAAGACCACCATTCAAGGCTACGGGATATGGTCATGAACTAGAAATTAAGCGGAGAAGCACCAAAAAAACAAGTGAAAGTTGCTAAAATGAAAGATAGGAACGTATTTACCAAACCATCAAAGCAGAAGGGACACTGAAGTAAAAGTATTCACCAAAGCACAAAAGAGCATCCTTTGAAAAAACGATCGGAGATTTCTCACAGGCTGCAGAGTACTTAATGTAAACCGCGAGAATGATTACGTTCAACCAATATGCACAACCAATGGACAATGCTGCTCCTACGTTTCCCAGTTCCAACTTATAGACCAGAAGCCAACAAACAGGTATGTGGAAACCCAAAATGGCAAGCGTGCTTAAGAGCATCGGAAAGATCAAGCCTTGAGTCTGGAGGTATCGAATCATTGGTTGAAGAAAAGCAAAAGCAAATAGTGGAGGGATTAGCCACATTGAGTATTTCGCAGCCTCGATTGAAATTAAAGGATCTTGCCCCAGAAGTATTAGTAGTTTGTCCATGAAAATCCAAAGAACACATACAGGGAGACAAACCAAAGTAAGAGAGATCATAGAACAACATGTGTAGATTCCAAGTTTTTGATATTGTTCTGCTCCAAATGCTTGCCCACATAAAGTTTCCAACCCCCCAGCCATTCCTACCTGTAACCCATTTCATATTTAGTGCAGATTTTCCCCAACATCGAAAACTCGTTGATCTAAATAGGCTCGAAAATCCTACTCTTCTAAAGGTTAATCGAGGAAAATACGATACATTTTAAGCCTGTGATGGAGTTGAAGAGACATAAAAGACCCCTTGTAATAGCACCTGATGCTTGAAAAGTACATCAAGAAAATAAATATATTGAATTAAAATCATTAACCCTTGATCAAGGGCATGGTTGGTTCTAAGTTCAATGTCAAAATTCTTCAACCAGGTGCATATAATATCAAGATAGTTACATTTGATTTAGCATAAAATTAACAAATCAACGCAGGAACCTAGATATGCTGTACCGAGAGTAAATTGTTAATCCATAAAGGGAAAGAAGCAGAGAAGAAAAGATACTTACAAGGAGACTGAAGCCAGTGACATTAGAGAAAGAAGTGGCGATAGCGACGCTGGAGAGCGAGAGCTCGCTCAAATGGCCGACCATCATCACCGAAACAATTTGCAAGAAGTAGTCAGTCACAGTCACAACCACCATCGGAGCAGCGATTGAGCTCAGCTTCTTGAGCTCTTCGATCAATCCATTTCTCTCGCCCTTCCATGGCCGCTCCTCCNATTGCCACAACTTTATTATTGGGTTACACTTAAAACGTTTTTGTTGATTAGGGGATGGAGACTATTCATCTCCACTCCTAGGTAATGTGGAATTGGACACATTCTCCTCTAGCGAGACCGTGAGTCGTCACACTACTTAAACACACGCCTCACTCATAGTCTTTTTTAGAACCAAATTGAGGCAAATAAGTTCCCAAATTTGGAAATTATGGGCCATCTTTGCTGCCCAATTCTAAGGTGGAATTGGATCGAATCCACGTTGCACCAGAGTCTACTCCTACTGCATTAAAATCAATGTTATTTGTTAACTGTAAATTTAACAACCAAAGGAAAAATACGTTACAAATTAGGTATAGTTATTTGAAGCATTTTATTTATTTCATTCACTCTTATGTATGAATTATAAATTTGAAGTAAAATATTAATTAGAATAATTAATGAGTATCAAATAATGAGAGAAATTCAGCGTTAGACATTTTCAACGTTTGCATAAACAATTATAACTCTTTATGAAAAAAATAAAATAATTATTAAAGAAACGTATAATCACATTCAACCTTAGAATTATTAATAAAATAATTATTAATTTCTTGATCATCATTTCTACATTATTGACCAATAATTTGTTGTCGTTTTCCAAGAATTCTATTTTTAGATGACCAATTTAAGCGTTATAATCACATTCGATACGTTAAAGAAACGTCCACTTAATCGAAAAATATGTTTCCATCCAACATGAAATGGCCACGGAACACGTGTACATGCACAAAAATAATCACAAATTGCTAAAACCACACAAAAGCTCCAGGAATTTTTGTTTAATCAACTGAATTATCCACCTTGGTCTTACTTTAATTCTTGTGCTGCATCCTCCCGCTTTCGGCTCCGGCATAAGGATTGATTTGCACGTTGATAACAGCAGGTTTTCGGGCACTAAACGACTCCGAGAGTGCAGTTTTTAGTTCATCTGGGGTTCCCACCAGATACCCTTTACCTCCAAAAGCTTCGATCATGGTGTGATAGGCAGCTCCCGGGACAAACGATGTGGGTGCCGGATCATCTTTGTAGGGTCCGTTGATTTCTTCCGGGCTTCTCCTATCACCACCGTACACACCGCCATTGTTGAAGACAATCACAACGACTGCCAACTGGTACCGGACCAATGTCTACAAAATCAAGAATAGAACAGATGAGATTTCAATTTACACGCATACATTTGTTGATGCCAGTTCAAAACATTAATTTAAAAGATTTCTTCAATTTAAAAGATTGTATCCAAAAAGTCAAAGGAGTAAGGCAATTTTCAAGGGAGGTTTTGAGTTAAGCAAGAGTTCCTTGAATACAACTCTCCCAACATTTAGGCAGAAATAAATCCTAAATTTTAGGCAGAAACTATGGCCATTTAGGCAGATCCTAAATTTAAACTATGGCCAACGTGTAGACTAGTTGTTTCCAAAGGAAATCTATCAATCCAAGGAAACAATTTACAGATCAGATCAACCAGCATTCAGGAAAATTAAGTTAGATTTCGTGGAAAATAATGAAGAGCACTAGAGAGATTAAGATAACCAAAACATAAATAAGAAAATAGATAAAACCAGGTTACAGATTATACCTCCACTTCCATGGCGCTGAAAGTGAATCCAGAGTCTCCTTCAACTGCAACAACAAGCCTGTCAGGTGAAGCAACGGCTGCTGCAATGCAATATCCCAAGCCAACCCCCATCGTCCCCCATGTTCCAGCATCTAGCCTGGTTCTTGGCTCAGTCTGAACTAACACAGCACGACCAACATCCATTGTATTGGCACCCTCTGAAACCAATATAGGCGCTGGACTACCCAGAGCTGCAATGGCATCTCTGATTATCCTCATTGGTGTCAAAAAGTTAAATGGAACAACGTCCTTCGACAATTGGACTTCCATTTTTGACACATTATCCTTCACTTTCTGGGAAATGGATTCCACCCAAGAATGAGATTTTCCTAAACAAAACGGATCGTCCTTAATCTGCTTGTTTATCAACTCGATAACCTGTTTTGCATCCCCAACTATGCCTAAATATGGTTTCCTTAGTTTAATTTCTTCATTAGAAACGTCGACCAATATAAATTTCACGTCCTTTGACCACTTGGGCGGCTCACCAAAATGCAGCAACCAGTTGAGCCTAGCTCCTACTACTAAAGCAACGTCGCACTTACCAATGGCTAGTGATCTTGCTGCTGTAGCTGCAAGCTCGTGAGTGTCGGGTAGCAGGCCTTTGCCCATTGGAGTTGGAAGAAAGGGGATCCCAGTGCTTTCTACGAGCTTTTTCAATGGCTCGTCAGCTCGCGCAAAAGCTGCTCCTTTTCCGAACACAATTAGTGGCCTCTCTGCGTGTCTAAGCAACGAAACAGCTTCTTCAATTTGAGAAGAAGGCACGCTCAAACCCTCGTTTTTCTTTATTGAAACTTCTGCTTCATCCAGCAATTTCTCAACTTCAGAATCAGCAATAGTTTGATGCAGAACATCCGTGGGAAGATCTAAATAACACCCCCCGGGACGACCTGAAACGGCCCAATCGAGAACCTGCGCGACACACTTTGGAATCTCCGAAATATCTTTCGCCTTTGCTGAAAATTTGGAAAAAGGTTTCACGGCCTCAACCTGATCAAGCTCCTGAAAATCTCCAAGACCGAAATCCTTCTGATCGCAGGAACCAGAAATCATCACCATAGGCCAAGCGTTAGCCATAGCGTTGGAAACCCCAGCTAGACCATGAACACAGCCAGGACCAGACACGGTCAAAAGCACCCCAGGACGACCAGTAAGATATCCATATGCCGAAGCAGCGTAACCGGCGGACTGCTCGTTGTGGAAAGCGATAAATCGAATTCCGAGTGAGACAGCACGGTTAGCAAAGGACGTGACGGGGATTCCAACGACGCCGAACATCCGATCGACTCCGAAGCGAGCGAGGGAAAGGGCGGCTACTACGTTGCCATCAATTTGTTTGGCAAGATTGTTTTCACAACCAGTTTTCGCCATTGAAGCGGAGCTTGAGAAGAGAAGCCTTTGAGAAGAAGTGAGAAGAAAGGCGAAGAGCTCTATGCTTTATAAGTAAAATGGATTTTAAATATTTAATAAAATTAAAAAATTAAAAACTTAGGTTACTGTGCTGCCATTTTGGACCAATGAGAATTCGAGGAACCCAACCTTAAACTCAAATAAAATTAATATATATAAAATTAGTTAATTAAAAATAGTATTGTTATAATAATTCAATAAGACAAGATAGCGCACGTGGCAAATCGAAGATGAGTGAAGAAGCGAAATTGTCATTGATTGGTGACCCACAAATGTGTAACACGTGGCGGATTTAGAGAGGGCATTGAAAAGTGATAAATCAAGGTAGGTCAAGCTTTTATTCTAATCATCCACCTCATTCTCCACCTCCTCCATTTTAATTTTATATATTTTTAAATAATATTTATTATATCTAGTTAGATGATGGAGAGAAGAAAACAAATAAGTCTAAATTTATTTTATTTTAAAATAAAATTAAAATTTATAGTTTTTGATTTTTAGAACTGGTACCGAACAAACGATTCTGGTAAAGTTCAAGTTTTAACTCAGTTTTATTTTATATTAAAAAATTAAAATATAACAATCAAATATATATTTTTTATTATATTTGAGTTGTATTTTAAGTAATTTAACGGATTTATAACTAATTTTAAGATTTTCATATGATTTAATTAGAGTTTGGTAGTGATGGCAAACGAGCCGGCTCGAGCCGTTGGAGCCGGAAAAAATCGGCTCACCGAGCCAAACGAGCCGAGCGAG
>QAOC01008910.1:208023-261851 GCA_003255005.1 Begonia fuchsioides | reverse complement strand
GGGGGGGGGGGGGGGGGGTCTCCACCCGTTGAACTGTCATTAGACCGTTCAACGGTCAAAGCAGAATGGGGGCGATTCTCTGCCAGGATTGAAGCTACGGAAGAGAGATTGGGGGAGATTCTGCGAACGTCGATTGGGTGGAAATGGAATGCGACCGGCGATTGGAGGCGATTCTGTGACCGGCGATTGGGTGGAAGAACGGGCGTTGGAAGTCGGCGTTGGGGTTGGGTCGGCCGATCCAGAAGACCGGCGCTTGGGCATCGGAAGTCGGGCGTCGGCGTCGGGGTTGGGTGTGAGGACGGCGACGGCGTCCGGCGTCTCCACGTCGACCGGTGGCCAGTGCGAGCTCGCGAGCCCGGCTCGGCGGTCTTCTTCTACTTCTTCTCTGTTTCTTCATCCAGTCTACGGCAACGGCACGAGCAGAAGGTTGGATTGTTTCTTCTATAAGAGATGGTCTTCGAAACAGCTGGATGCGGCTGCATCGCCGCTGCATTCGCTGGCACCGTAATCTCAACCTCTCCTTCCTTTTCTTCCTCGTTTATAATCTTCATCAGAGAAGGTTAGATTGGATCCAAATTGAGTCTGAGTTTCTGTTGATGGGTTTCTGTTTTTGCTGTTAATCCTTTTTTGAAAACAGAGACACCCATTGAAGTTTTTCGATTGGTTTCTAATCGGTGATGGAGCCAGAGAAGAAGTACATTTCACCGGAGGAGTTGAAACGGCATAACAAACCGGGGGATTTGTGGATCTCGATCCAGGGGAAGGTTTACGACGTCTCCGATTGGGTTAAAGAGCATCCCGGCGGCGACGAACCGCTCCTGAAGTTGGGGTTGGGTGTGAGGACGACGACGGCGTCGGCGTCTTCCGACTCGCGAGCCCGACGCCGGCCAGTGGCCACGTCGGCCAGTGCGAGCTCGCAAGCCCGGCTCACGAGCCCAACTCGCGAACTCGCTCGGTAGCTCGGGCTCGCAAAGCTCGCTAGCCTGAGCACCGAGCTCAAGCCAGGCTCGCTCTACCGAGCCGAGCCAAACGAGCGAGCTGAGAGCCGAGCCAAACGAGCGAGCTGGCGCCAGCTCGCTCGTTTGACATGTCTAGAGTTTGGATCAAGATTTAGCGTAAATTTATCTTCTAGTTTCATTTTTTAACCCCTTCATTTATAAAGAAATAAATTGTTCGCGAAACGGAAGACTTTTCTTATTATTAAAATATATTTAGAAAATTTTTGCTTTTAACTTTTGAAGATCTAAAGAGTAGTTGAAGAGTTATGTTTAAATCTTTAGCTTTTACAAATCAAATGGAATCGAAAACATTGAAAACTTAAAGTCATTCATAGCTAATACAAAAATGTGAGAAAAATGGTTTATAAGTTCATTAGTTAACTACTAAACAAGTTTATCTCTGTGTGAACGTTTATAGCTTTTATTTTGAATATGTCGTTCAACCATGAAGCTATCGTAATCCATTCATGAACTCATCGAAGCAGATACTCAATTTCTTTGCTAATTAAGTTGATCTAAATACAAATATTCATCTTATTCTTTATCTGCATAAAAGAATTCATATATTAACCTAAAGCTTAATAAATAATATATAAAGTTTAATAACATATGCATTAATATACTTAAACTTGAACATGATAAAAAGTAAATGTATATAGATACATATTTTCATTTGATTGTTCCTTTTCACTCTAACGACCGCTCATTTGAACCTATTAATGCAATGTGTTCCTTTTCAACATACCCGTCACTAACTACTCGTCACTTAATTTTATTGAGTAAAAAATAAATTTTGGGCCTACGTTTTTGAGAAATAAGCCAAATCGGGCCTGAATTTTCGGAAAACATAATTTGGGTTTATCAGACGCAAGATTTCTTCCCTCATTCGTCTGATCGTCCCTTACTCGGACGAATGAAGCAGAATATCAGATGCATCATTCGTCTGATTGTTGCCTCCTTCGTCCCACTGTCCCTCACACAGACGCATTTATTCGTCCGTGTGAGGTATGTTATGCGTCTGATAGCCTAAAAAACTATAAATTTGCCATTTTTTTTCCTATACTTAAACTTCAAGACCAGTTGTATTTGCAGCATTTGAAGGCTTGAAGATTTGGCAGATGTCGGTTTAATCGTTATTTTTGAGTTATCAGGCCCATCAATGGAGCGATTAGTGCGGTTCTTTTACGCGAACCTCGTGGTATCTGCTGACAGCAGTAATGCGAGAACATTTATGTTTGAGCGAGATATGGTGATTACACCGGAGCACATCAACCGAATTATAGATTATTCAGATGAGTCCGAGAATGGGCAAAGCTAGATGTATTACAACTCCTCTCATGTCGTACCTTATATTGTACATGTTGCAGGATTATCATTTTTTAGGTCGATTCGAGCATCAGATAGTCGAACAGATTCTTTGATGAAGCCGAGAGCGAACGAGCTCAATGTGGTCGCTCGGGTGATGGAGAAAATGATATCTCACACAATTTTTCCCAGGGACGGACATCGCGAGCTGGTAACGCATATGGACTTATATATTATGTATTTTCTTTATACTAGAACCCGGTTTAACCTGAATATTTAATTTTGCGTCATATGAGTGAGATTCATAAGGAGGTTAAGAAAAACTTTTCATAAAGAGTTTTGATAACAAAACTCATATCCATACTATGTGGAGCAATCCTCGTGATGAGGTGATGAGAGCGCCCCGGGCTCAAGATACATTAGATCGTCGTCAACTTGAGAGGATGAGCTTGATAGAGCTAGGTGATACGTAAGTCGACAGGAGAGACACAACAGTCGTCCGGATGCACTTCGATCTGGACGTTGATCTTCTCATTTAGGATGATCCGCTTGATTTTACTCAGATGTTCACTCTTCCCTATGCCGACTTGGCGAAACCGTCTTTTGGTGGGATGCCAAGACTTTCTGAACCTTCGATGGGTCAGATGTCAGGACCTTCCGACCCTTCTGGTAGTCAGATGCCGCAACCGTCGTACCATGAGCCAACGTTGGCTTCATGATGAAGCAGATGAACCTGTTTCATACCATGCAGATGCAGCGAATGAACAATTATCAATTATCATACCGAGCAAATGCAGAGGATCGACAGGATTGAGCACACAATAGATGAAATGCGGCGCACGCTAGATACGGCTGTGATGTTTCGAATTTTTCCTATTGACCAGGATCCGCTACAGCCCCCATCAGTTGTGACTATTTTTAGTTGCTTTTTTTTTTCTGTTGTTATTGTAATTTTTTTCTTTGTCTTATTGTTGTATGTTTCTATTTGTAATGAACGTGATTTTTATTGTAAACATTATAGTTAACTTTATAATACATTTACTTTACTATCGAGTTACCCATCTCGACCAAACTGACCACCTCCTACGAGGTTTTGGATTTTGAACGAGTTCTGGGACTGAATCTGATATATTATTTTGTGACTCCTGCTACTATTCGTTATAGCAAATATAAAACTGTTTCGAATGTGTAATTTTTCATGAGAAAAAATGATGAATTTATAATTTTTTAGGTTATCGGACGCATAACATGCCTCACATAGACGAATGAATGAGTCTGTGTGCGGAACGATCGGACGAATGATGCAAGAATCGGACGAATGATGCATCTGATATCCTGCCTCATTCGTCCGATCGTCCTAAAATTTATTTTTACTTAATTTTATTTTTTAATGGAAACTATGTATTTAAACTATTTTTTTTAGTATTTTGAAAACACCATACATGAAATATATGACATGAGTCTTACCATAAAATATAAAAATATATTATCAATCATTGTTAAACTTTTCTTGGCTATTTTTCTGGTCATGATTTGATGTAAGGCTGGAATCACGATACTACCCTCAGCTTCTTAACGTATAGTTAGTCTCTTTGTCGCAGCACGCAGTCCCGTCCCGCACAAGAGAAATCCGGCGTTGCTTTCGTTCGCCGACGACCGCCCGAAATCCGGCATCGCTCTTCGACGACAGAGCAGAAATCTTGTGCGTTCCGTTCGAGAGTTGCAGTAGCCTGTCGATTCATTGCTCTACAGGTTTGCCCTAATTTTTGTTCTCTGCGATTTTCAAGTTATTCATTGCTCTACAATTTATTTGGTAGGAGAACCGTGAATGAAGAGTGTGTATTTCCCACTAGATTGGAAGAAAAGTCGAGTAATAATTTCTCTAGTGTATGGGTGAGGATGTTTTTCTTCTGAAAAAAATATTGCGTGGATGTTTTTCACTGCTTTGCAGGTTTAATGCAAGTAACATCCTTAGTTTTTCTTGTAGTTTTGTCTTGTGTTACTGCGTTGATGTTCTTAGTAAGTTCGATTCTGTTTTCTCCACAGAAGCGCTGAACGGTTAAATAAAATGAATTCTTTTCAATATTCTGAATTGATCGTTGTTTCTGTATTTTGGAAAATGAAAGGTCTGAAATGATAAAAAGGAGATTCTATCGGCTAGATCACGCTGATGGTGATGATGCCTCAGATTCATCTTCTTCATCATCAGGACTCAACCCGGAAGCAGGGGCCTCGGAAGAATCAGAAGATGATGATGTTGTGCAACTCAAAGACGATAGACAATCAGGTTCTACTTCATCTGGTGCTTTTTATCCTTTCTTAAGTGCTTGAAGTTAGGCACTCACTTCAAAATCTGTTTCTTGCATACAGTTTTTGTTCTGCTGTAGAAAATTTACTACTCTTTACAGTTTCAATATAAACTTGAAATCCTTATAGCCGTAGTTAGTACTAGATCTCCTTCAGCATCCAAAATTTCCTTTTTTTTTTCTTCTTTCATATTGTTTTGATTATGGATAAGTTTCACACTAAGCAGAAAAAAAAGTTGAATAGGTGTTCTGGTATATCTGATCATTTTTCCCTTTGAAATCAGGCTATGAAAGTGAAGACAGCTCAATAAATGAGGGGGATAATGATATATCAGGTCAGATAATTACCTAATATCTGCAGTAGCTTATTCTTGTGTATTATACGGTGCATGCTCTTTCCCACTACGCCCTTAACCCCAAAAGTAACTGTAACGATAGTATGCATCATTCATCAGCATACTTTTAAGTTTTATGAGAATTATACACTATCACTGTAACAATAGTATGCATCATCAACAGTATAGTTTTAAGTTTTATGAGAATTATTCATCATTCATCTGCCATGTATGCGATATTGGCTTTGTTGTACTGAGTTAATATGACGTAAATATGTTAGCAGTTTTTATTCACGAAGTGATCCTTTTTTTACGCTAGTGGCATCTGCTGTCCCATGATGTTTGGATTGTTGTTCTAGTGCAGATCTACTTAGTAATGAAGCTGACAATGAAGTTGAAAGGGACAGAAAAATCATCATTGATGATAAATTGACTGGGAACATTAAATCCAGTGTATTTGAAAAATTCTCTCTCGAAAAGGATTCATCACCAACACATACACCTGCCTGTGTCTTGAAAGTTAAGTCTGTATTCAAGTGTAGAATTTGTCCGAGAATTGTCTGCTTGAGTGAAGAGACTTTGAGCGCTCATCTTTCATCAAAGGTATGTGTACACCCTTATTAATCTCATTTGAAGTTTTTTGAAATCAAGTAATTTTCATCGACCAATCTGACTTCTGAAGTGGCGTTTTTCCTTTTTACAATATTTATCGGGTGCTGTCGATTCAGGAAATAATAGATTTCTATGATTATTTAACATGATGTCCAACCACTAACATAAAACTAGAACTTCTTCGATTTATGCAGAGACACGCCAGATCAGAGAAATTGCTGAATGAGGGTAGGTTGAAAGTAATGCTCAACCATAACGGGGAACTGGAACCTCAAGAGATTGTTGCAGAGTCAGAAGAACAAAATATTCCGCAGGTTGCTTCACCAGAAATCTCGATTTCAGTTGATTTATTTTAGAAATATAACCTAATATGGACATTTCTTGATCCAGAATAAATCGAAAAGGAAAAATAAAAGAAGAAAAAAGCAGGGTACAAGGGCAAATAGAAAGGTAAGCAGTAGACACTGATGGCTTGATTTTTATCTACTTTATTCGACATTATACGAGAGAAAAGAGTGATGAATTTTAAAATGCAGAAATCAAGGCAAAGTACCAAAAGAAAGCAGAAAAATGAGGATTGAAGAGTGATTATTTATTACATTCAATCTGGGAGTTCACTTTTTCAGCGGTGCTACAAAAAATGAGTGATTATTTAAAATGGTAGTCATTTTGGTTTTTAACGGGTTATCATTCAAATTTTGGGATTGTTGATACTGCATATACTGCTGTTCCTGAATTCTATTAGTAGTAGAGATTTTGCTTCTGAAATTATAGGTAAAAAATATTTTTGAACCTGAATTCCGAAAAAAATCATTTTAAATTATTTTTATTAACCCCTTGGACGTCCAAAAAAGGGTTACAGTTAGGGGTGGGCAACCCGAACCGAACCTTAAGGTTTGGCCCGAAACAGTAAGGTCCGGGCCGGGTACGGGTAGGGTAACGGGTAAACATATGGATTTTGGGTTCGGGTAAACGGGTAGAGAGTCCGAGTCCAGGTATTGTTAAAATACACGATACTCGTGTTTAATACTCGTACCTAATTTTATTCCAGCCTTCTTGATAGCCAACGTCCTCACCTTTACAGCTCTGCCCAACGCCCTCACATCTACGGTGCTGCCCAACGCCCTCACCATGCTCGACGCCCTCACCTCCGCTCGACACCCTCACTGCCGCTCGATTCAGGATGGAGTCGCAATCAAGTGTAGGCCCTAGTTGTACTTCCAAAAAATGAACATTTAGATCCGCAGTTTGGGAGCATTATACAATCATGGAAGAGAGTGATCCTACTGATCCGAAGGCCAAGTGCAACTACTGTGAGCAGCTATTTGCTTGCCACTCGATTAAGATTGGCACGTCCAACTTGACTCGTCATTTGAAGACTTGCAAAAAATATTTGCACACAGTAGATGTAAAACAACAGATGTTGCCTTATGTTAAAAGTTAGGCAGTGGAAGTCACAACCAGCACGTTCACGCAGGAAATTAGACGTGATGCTTTAGCTAGAATGCTAATAACTGATGAATTGCCAATGAGGATGGTTGAAGTTGAGACGTACACAAACCTGTCTTTCCAGGAGTAAGACAGAAATAGAGTCATTTTAAATGAGACGTACGAGGATTACTCATTTGATTATGATGTCTTCGGTTGGTAGAAGTTGAAAGAACGCAAGTATCCAGTATTGAGTTGAATTGCAAGAGATGTGTTAGTCATTCCGATATCGACAGTCGCTTCAGTGTCGGCATTTAGTTGTGGGGGATGCATCGTCGATTCATCGCGTACCTCCATATTGCCGACCACAGTTGAAGCAATTATATGCACAGAAAGTTGGATTCGTTCAGAGGATCCAGTAGTCACCATGTCTCCGTCTCCGATTGTGGATGATTATGAAACAATTGATGAAGGTATGCGTCATCGTTCAATATTAACTTTTGACTTTGATTTTATTTTCTAACTTTTAACTTTTGACTTTATATAGAAATGACATCCTACAATCATCCGACATTGACTGATGAAGCGTTTATGGAAGATTAAGAAAATGAGACAATTCTTAAATAAAGATAAATTTATAACAATGATAGATTGTGTACTTTTGAATGTTTTGGTAGTTTGTTGTTTAATGTACCTTTGAGTTTTTTCTTAATGTCGTTTTGGTTGTGAGTTTTTTAATGTACTTTTGCGATTTTCTTAATGTTTTTTTGGTTGTTTCGGTTGTTGGTTGTTTAATATACTTTTGCAAGACGACAAGGGGGGGAGAGAGAGAGGGGCCTGAGTCGGGGACCCAAAATAAGCATGAAAGATAAAATTAGACTATGTACTATGTAAGATAAGCATGAAAGATAAAATAAACTACTTTACAACGTTTAAATTAGACTTAACCATTCATGAGACATACAAGGGTTCAGAGTTTGGTCGACACATTGTTGTCGAGGTCGACTCAAGCACCATCCAAACTACCTTGCTGTCGGGGTTGACACAAGGACTACCTGTCGGGGTCGACACATTGTTGCAGAAATTTCAAGTATACGCAGTGTTTTGTGTCGACCTAAAATACCTTATGTCGACCCACACCGTATTGTGTCGACCTCTGTTCAAAACAGAGGCCGAGTCTTTCATTCATTGTGTCGACCCACCTCTATAACTTGTGTCGACCCAAAATGTAGTGCAGCGTGCAAATATGTCGACCCATCCAAACTGTTTGTGTCGACCCTAGGAAAGACATTGTGTCGACCTGACCATATTCCATGTGTCGACCCCTCAAAGCTGAGTCACTCGTCAGTTCAAGACAAAAGTGTCGGGTAGACCCAAAAATACTCGGATCCTAACCGGAATACCCGGATCCGAGTATTTTTCCATTTTTTCGGATAGGTCCGGGTTTCGGGTACTGCTTCATACCTGATACCCGAACGGACCAAGTATTTTTTTTAAAATACTCGGCCCGTTAACCGTTTGCTCACCCCTAGTTACAGTGTCCATTTTAAAATTAATACGCTACATGACGTACAAATTTGTTATACTAAACAACAAATTTCTTATATTGACATATAAATTTATTGTATTGATATGCAAATTTATTGTATTGACATACAAATTTATTATATTAACATATAGATTTGCGTTATTAACTTTAGAAAAATAACTTAAGTTTTTTGTTTTCTTCATTTTAAAAGATTATAATAAAATTTTATAATTTTTGAAAGTTTTTTGTTTTCTTCATTTTAAAAAATTATAATAAAATTTTATAATTTTTGAAAAATTTATAAAATTTTATAGAATATTATATTACAATATTGATGTGTAACACAATTTTTAAAAATTACTATTAACTTAGATAATTTTAAATAAATTTATTTATTTTTTATATTTTAAAAAATTATAATAAATTGTATAAATATTTTAATTATCAAATCAACACGTGTAATAACAAAACTAAACCCACAGGTTTTTTCAACTAAGGAAAACAGCAGGCTATAAAAACACTTTGGGTCAAGACAGCACAGAGTGATTTCCTGAAGACAGTACATATGAGAGAACGGTAAAAAAATGAAAATTAAGATTGATTCGGAGAATCAGGGGGTTGTTCATGATCTTCCTTGATCACAGAAGATGGATCGGCCGAAGGTGGTTCTCCAGTTTCGCTGTTTTCAGGATGAAAATTGATAGGAAACTTTGTGACCCTCGGTTTATCAGATAAAATGTTTCTCTGAACCTTGTCAATCAAAACTTTCGAGGGCGGTTCCTCTCTCAACTGCTCTTCGTCATAGTCATTGTTGACATAGTAGCCCACTCTGATAAACTCTTGGCCGAGATAAGAGCAAGTCAACAGAAGCACCGTCACTCCGATTATATCTTCCTCCCGAATCTTCGATGGATCTGGGGGGTCAGCCTGCAGCCATTCAAAAATGATGATCACGGTGTCAACAGCATTCAAAATTACAAAATCCCGATTCAAGAGTTTAGATGAAGATTATCATTACCTGCAACACAAAACGATAATTTCCAACATTTACAGGTCCGACGAGCACGCTTTCTAACATCTGGTCATATGTTTCATCTTCGGCAGATCCCACGTAGATAAGTTTCCACTCCAAATCTGAAACATGCATCAAAAGTTATACATAAATCAAACCTTGGTATTCACATAACTTGCATTAAATAGTCCATGTAGCCAGCTTATTAAGTGACAATACTGTGGCAACAAGTTCAGGTTTTATGGACTTGTCGAATGATATTCAATAAGCAACTGCTCCACTCAATGGCACAAAAATTTAGCCAGCGAAAACTAAACACCTAAAACTGACAAGTAAACTATCCTGTCAAAAGACATCGACAAATCAGAGCCAAATGTGCAAACATTAACTTGACTTTGTAGTAATGATAAGCAAAAAAATGCTTTGATTGTTGTCAGAGAAAGAAATAACATTTCTTGGATTTGAGGCAACAATATCCACTCAGTGTCACTTCCCTCAAAACATACCATTGAATGAAAAGAATAAGTGCGTCAAAAAGAATATATACCTATGGCAATCTCTTGACTACCAATAAGATATGTATAAGTTTCACAAAAAAAGTTGGATCCAAAAGCTTGATAAAAAAAAAACTTTTATCTAAGTTTGATCCAAAAAAAGTTAAACTCCGCTTGTCATAAACTTTAAAATCTATCCCCACTAACATCTAGCAAGTTGCTGACTAGAATCATCAATAGAGCATCATAATGCCTCGGGGGAAACTAATTCCCAAATAAAACTTGAAGGAATAATTAGTGATGGCACATTTTCCAATCTTCCCAAGACAATATTAATCAATTGATAACAATTAAAGGAAACCATTAACCGATATGTACTGAAACATCTAAATTTAAGTCATTGCCATCATGATGGGAGAATGGGAATCCAAAAATTGTTTTCAATCTCTCACCAAGCCAAATAGATAAGATTGTTTGAGCGAAATGAAATATTTATAAGGAAGACTACATCACATACAATGCACACAATAATAACAGTCAAACAACTGAACAGGGGAAGATATGCAACTGTAGCTAGGGTATTGATGGTCTTTACTTGCATTAATATAAAGAAAACCGAAAGTACACATGAATATAACATAAACAGGATCAAGCAGCTATGCACACAATTGCACTCGTGAAGGAGATACAAAACTAAGGTTTTGAATTGAAATCTCTTTATCTTGGTTACTCCACAATCATCAGGTAACCATAGTAGCAATGGGCAAACCAAGGCTTTATTAAACCAATTCGAATTAGGACTAGGATAATACAGATAAAGAACGATGAAGAGGGGTCTCCAATGGCCACAAGAAAGGTTAAATAGCCAACCAAGAACTTCACAACCCTCTTCGAGAAGGGGGAAAAATTAAAGAAAAATAACAGAAGATGAAGTAATGAAGTGTTATACCACATTCCCCAAAAACAAAGTTTTGAACAAACAAGTTAAAAGCAACGCTGATGGAGAACTTCCTGAAACTATTGGGGTTTTATTTCATTCTTTTTCATCCATACATTGACAACAGAAAGCCCAGTAAATAACCCTAACAGAGTCAACGAAACCAGTTTTTCCCTGAAGAAAAAGTAAAATAAACAAAAAAAAAACATAAATCAATGAAGCTGGAGGCGAACGTACCATCCTTTAGAGAATTCAAGCACTCGTATGAGATTTCAAACTGAAATGGCGTCAAAAAAGAAGCCGGATTGTCAAGAACCGTGACGTTGGTGATATTCACGGCACTCATGGTCACAAATCAAAAAGAAAGAGAGATGATGATAGCATGAGAATCAGAAAAAGAATTCTTGAAAAAACAAACCCTAGGAATCAAGACCCTCGTCAAACAACAAAAAAGGAGGACTCAGCGAGCTCGAATAACAGGTGAGAATGAGTTCGAACAAAGGAAATGAAGATTTCTAAGTGAAACGAAGTTAAAATCTGGGAAAAGGGGAAGAACCGGACTCGGAAGGAGGGCTACCGGCAATAGCCAGTTAATAGGTTTGGCGGGAGTTAAAAAATGTAACTTAAACGTTCGGTTTTCGGTGGGCGGGAAGAAGTGCACGCGCGCTGCACGTGAACATTGCTTTACGCCACTTCGCCATTTCTTTCAACAGCTTTCACTGTGTAAAAAGTAGACTCTTTTTTCCCGACATAGCTTAATTGATTCAGATATCGTAGATTGAGTACAAGAACCTTGGTTCGACGTCTATGTTATCCTAGTGTGGGAGTTGTTACCCCCAATGTTGAGATAGCTCATTGAGATATCAAGTAAATGTCTCATATCTATGGGCCGTTGAGTCACCGTAATTTAACTTCTTTCACAAATTGTCGGGCCGGGATATGGGAACCCTGGGGACAAAAGATTTTGTCTTTTTGGTACAAGTAGACTCTTCTTAAGAAGGAAAAATAAACTTTGAATATTTGAAATAAATCAAAATTTGAAAAATTAAATTTTTAGAAAGAAGAAAGAATAAAATATGAAAAATAATAATTTGTAAACTCTTATCATCTTTTTATTTCGTTTCGCCACTATATATAATACAAAATGACATAAATAACATTACTCTTCTATTTCCATTCTTTATTTATAAAATTCTTATCATAATTTCTGATATTTTATTACTAAAACGATCACAACTTCTTTTACAGTACTCGAATTGACCTAAAACTTGAACAATTGAAAACTCATCGGAGGATAGAAATACATAGGTCTTGCGTTAAATTTGGAGACAGTTTGACTTTCCAAAAGTCGTCGAAATCTGCGTAAAACATTTACGAATTTTTGTTATTATTTACTTTATTAAATTTAATACTCAAAATGAAGGGGTTGATGACATTGCTGGGAAAATGATTTCATCTTCAACATGCGGCTTGATCTTCAATTATGGTCTCTAGCAATGGCTTAGGACTTCATTTCGAGGCGGTGATGACGGAGTTGAGTCTGTTCATCGGAAACATGACGGAGGAGTTAGCCATTTCGAGGTCCTCGTCGGCAGTGAGAGGCGAGAATCGTAGTCCGATTTTCAGAGACCGGTAATTGACGAGGAAGAAAGATGGTTTCTTGAGCATTAGCTCTGCCGTTTTAGTGGGTGTGTCTATCCACCGGGGAAGATGACTTTCCCACTGCTCGAGCTCCGGCCTGCGTGAGTGGCCAAAGTACAAGACTTTTAGTACCTCATGAAAGGAAACAGAAAGCAAAAGAAGATAATAAAAGTCTAAAGAGAAACCAAACCAGAAGAGAGAAAATGGAAAAGAAGAGTTGTGTAGAGAGAAAGAGATAGATAGAAGAAGAAGAAGAAGAAGACGTCTCGGAGAGGACATGAATACATGAAAATGTCCCACTTTGGCCACAATAATTCACACATAACTTGCTTGAGATTCCACCCTGATGATCTTGCTGATAATGATGCTGATTTCCTTCTCCCCTCCATTCCACCCTGACTCTGGATTACTGCACTCAAACAATACGAGACCGAGGATGCACCATGCCATTTTCCTCGTCCGATGAAGCCAACAAAGTAGACCAAGGATCCTAAATGCATGCCACCATAAATAAACAGCGGGGGATGTATTCCCGGGTATAAATTGCTGCAAACGAACAAGAATTCAAAACAAAAAAAAAAAATCTTTTTCATTATCGATTATATGATGATTAAAATCAGTTCTCAATTCGAATAAAAGATATAAAACATGTGAATTTCAGAAGGTTTGACAGACCTGATGGCAAATCTCGCAGATAGTATCTGCCTTCTCGTTGCACCACCTTTGGACACATTTGCGATGAGCATACTGCCAAAAGAACTCTAAAGATTTAAGTGTAACCTTCTAAGAGTGAATAATGAGGACAAGTATTTCCATGTTCACCTTCAAGCTGCCAGAGCAAGAACATGGGGTTTCCATGTTTGATTCGGCATCCTCGTCATGGAAAATTCGACATTCTGCTAAATTATTCGGACATGATGGAGAATCAAAATCCACTTTATTGAAAGAAATAGTGATATCTCGGCCTGGCGAGAGCATGGGCGGCTGTGAACCGGTTTTGCTAGCAATAGAGGCATCAAGGGCTGATTCAGTGAGCAGGTCATCCATGAACACTACCAAATGATCCCCCATTCTTTAACTTTCAAGAAGAAGATTAATAATAGCATAAGAAAAAACATAAAATCTAAACTCACAAAATGTGCAACTTCAATGAGTTTCAATCAGAACCCTCTACCATGATATAATGTAAATAAGTCAGAGAGGAAAAACCAACAAAATTACCTCTAATTTTGAGTTGAGTTGAGTATTTTTACATACAGGATTCAGAATAGTCTCTCCATATCTTTTTATGGGTTTTCACAGCAACTAAACAGGAACATAGGCAAATAACAACATGATCGATATATTAAAAATCGCCTAGACAGAAAGATAAATTTAAACAATGAAAGAACAATATAGCCATTGAAGGAAGCACTGTTAAGATGAAAGAAACTTTCTCCAGCACTTAAAAAAGCAGAAGCATTTAGAAGGGGATGATGAAGTCCATTTGCTATTTCCCTTGAAAAGGACAAAAATAGTTCGTCTAAAGAATATTTCTTTTAAAGTTCACGAAGGAGATGTGAACAGACTAGGCAAATGGATGAAAGAAATGGAATGAAGGAGCAGAATCGCATCAGAAATGCAACTAACGTGTCAAGGAAAAGGACCAAGAAATATAAAACAAAAAAATGGGAAAGAATAAAAACATAATGATAAGAACACAGACCCAGAAATCCAAATCAAGAATAAAAGACAACCAAGATCAAAATATAAACTAAATGACTTCATTCATTCTTAAAGAAAGACAAAAGCATCTCGCCTGTGACCTGTGAGTAATATTGAACGACGAAGATAAAAGAGAGAGAAATATGGGTTAACAGAAATGGGGTAAGGATCTTCTAAGGACAAGAAAGCTTAAACTTTTACCTTCCTTTCATTCCCTCCCTGTTTTCTGCAACCAAGCAAGAGATGAAGTGCCCTCCTTGTCTACATTTCTAATCCAGCACAAAACTCACCCAGCCCGATAATCCAGAATCGATAATTTGAGTATTTGAACCAAATTTATTATATTCCAACGAGTAAAGATTCACTCTTTTTCTCTCTCCCACTCGCAATGGAGATTCACATAGCTTAGTTTGGACAAAAAGCTGAAAGTTTCATGTAACAAATAATATCTCACAAGCCACACTCGAAAATTTTGCAGTAATTATTAACTGTAGCATAACGAAAAGATCAGAACTTGGCTGCCAATTTGGCAACAATCATGATTGTATTTCACATTTTGCAAATAAGAAAAGGCAATTGAGTCATTGACAGGCTTAACTGTTTTCTTTTCACGAACATATTGTGCTTTAATACTTGTAACATCCGGAAATTATTGTCCCAGAGAAACCACGAACAGTGCAAAGGTAAGTGGTCAAAGGAATCAATCATCGTAAGACAAGTGAGGAGCAGCAGCACAGCCAGGATCAAATGGATCTTCCGATCCACAGCAATGCCAGTACTGAAATACTTTACCAGATTCTGGTGAGTCCATCGTTCCTCCACTGTAGACACTCTCGAATTTCCTCTTAGTTTCTCCTAACGAATCAAGGGATCGAAAGGAATTTCAATTAAATAATACAAATTCTCCAATTCCATTTGAAACTAACTCTATACAGAACTCAACCCGATGAAGCTTCCGCATTCGAGCAAGACAAATGCTAAAACTGAAACAGAAAATTATCTCAAACGGAGGGGATAAATAGGTACCTCCAAAGTGAGCAGTGTGGTAGCGGCAAGCCCGAGGGTGATTGAGGGAAGGATCGAACTGGGTCTTGCAATTCTTGCAAGTTCTGAAAATGGTCTCGTTTTTTGGATTCGCCAAACATCGCGTTGCAGGTAAAGTAAGCAGCTTTCTGCTCCTAAAAATGGGGAACCCACTAAATTGAAGCGACGGAGGAGAGTATGGCCGAAGAGAAGGGAAGCGCGCTAGTGAATGACATTGAGGAAGCGAGACAGCCATTTTCCTTTTGCTGGAAGCTAATCCGTGAAGGGATGAAGAAGAGCAAAGAAACGACATAAAACGTCGTCGTTTTATCCTCTTTTCGGTTCTTCGTGTC
Source organism: Begonia fuchsioides (assembly GCA_003255005.1). Classification (NCBI taxonomy): domain Eukaryota; kingdom Viridiplantae; phylum Streptophyta; class Magnoliopsida; order Cucurbitales; family Begoniaceae; genus Begonia; species Begonia fuchsioides. The sequence continues at coordinate 246,175 of QAOC01008910.1, read as the reverse complement.
TTCAAATTTCGAAATTTCTAGGGCTTGTGCTGGAAAAAGAAATAGTTTCGGAAATTAATGTCGAGCACTGTCCAGAACAACGATGAAGGGGAGCCTGGAACCGCTCCGGTGCCTGGAACCGCTCCGGTGCCTGGAAAATGGTACAACTTCGTTTTAGGTCCTTCTTTCAAGGATTCTCATGGCTCTCGAAGGTTCTGCGCCTTACGCTGTGAGTTTTTTGAATTTTTTACGCTTTTATTTTCCGTACTTTTGGGTTCTGTCTGGTAGCCTGGAAATCATTCTAAAACGAAGAGGGATAAACGCGTTATCGAAGCAGGATCGCATGCATGTTGCCGTTAATTTCAAATTCTGCAACAAGTTCAAACAGTGAGAAGAAAATGAAATTCAACGATGATTATGCGTGAAAAGAACAGGAAATTGTGAACAAACTGTTGTGTAAAAGGTCTAAATACAACTTCAACTTGTTGTTTTCTTCTTTGGCAGACGAATTCAAGCCAGCTTCAGTAAACAAGACTCGGCCAGGATCACTCTACAAAAGCAAGGACAACAGGGTTAAGGTGGAGTTTCAGAACAATCAACATGGAAAATCGAGGGTGGCCTTCGAGGGTGTGGCTGAAGAGTTTCGAGAAAACGAAGCAGTCTTGTTTTTCGATGGAGAAACATTTAGGCTGGAGCAGTTGAACCGAGTGGTGAAGAGATTGAGGCACATTCGACTTCCGGGCGAGCCTACCTCTTCCTCGCCTGCGAGTTCTTCAGCTGGAATGGCTGCAGAAGCTTATTCGCCACCAATTGGTATAGAATCCAAAATTTCGGCCTCAGAAAAAGACTCACTTCAACATGATCATGTGAGTTTTCATTTCCATCTTTTCTAAAAATAGACTCTCTAGATGGCTTGAGTTATCATTGTATGATAGATCGAAGTAAGAAAAAGCTCATAACTACATGCTTATAATCATAGATTTTTTTTGGTTCTTATTTCTTGCCTCTTCTGCAAACCGAATGAAAAGCTAGCTCTCACATTATAATGAATCATGTGCTTGTTTAGAGGTGTTGGATGCATTTTTTTAGCTATATTCAATCCAATCGTGGAGGTGCATTATGATGCTATTGCTATGAATTGTATAAGAATTGGAAGCTGATATGTTTTAGCTGTGCCCGACTTACTACTTGCTATGAATTCGAGACAGTACAATTTTTCATGATTCCTCGCTTTACTACTTGTTTTGAGTTTTTGGGTCTTATTCTTTTAGCGAAGTTTCTCCTGGTGGGCAAAAAATTATTACATATCGAGTAGTTTTTCTAACACATCCAGTGAGTTTTTCATTTTGTATAGGTTGAGCTAGTAAATCCCGATGCTGGCGAATTTCATAACTTAGGTAAGTGCTTATTTTGTGTTTATTAGTGCAAAACCGCCGTGGTAGTCTCTACAATGAGCGCCTTATTGCATCTGTTTTTTGGCTCGTATTTTGTTGAGAACCAAGATTGTGTTATCTATGTGATGTAGTTGCAACTGATGGAATAAAGGAAAGCGCAAAGGATGACTTCCTAGTGTATCCTGACCCGGAGAATTGCGAATTCGAGGAGGACCCTTTGGATATTCTAAATGAAGATGACGAATCGACCAAAGTAGAACTCACTCCCAAAAGAGAATGCAACACAGGCATCGACATAAACGTTCCATATGAAATGGAGATGGACGACGAGATTGCAAATATAGACGACGATGACGAAGTAGAAACGGGTTGTAATGCAGCTGAAGCCCTCAGAGCTCAGGTGAATGCCGAGGACAAGAAGCAGATGGCTAGCTCGAGTGAGAGCAGAAGCAGCGGAACCGAAAGTGAAAGCAGCAGCAGCAGCAGCAGTAGCAGTAGTGGCAGTGGGGACACCGAGGCCAGTGATGCCCTCTCACTGAACTCGATTTAGAAAGGAGAACGATCCACTAACTCGCCTAAATTAACGATTATTATTATATCGCGATATTGTGTCGATGTTGTAGATAGAGCTAGTTAGTCGCCTTTGAAATTCTGGATTGTTGTGTTTTTTTAGCTTAGATTGGGTAGCTTAATTAGGCTGTGAATGGATGTAAATTAGATGGAAGACAGTGTAGGCTGTGTAGCTGTTGATATGTCCGTTTTAATTTCAACTTTTATTGTGGCCTTATCATTTATTTATTAATCAAAGTAATTATAACTTCATTAATTAATTAATTAAACTCAAACTTTAGTTCGAAATCTGATATATTCACTCAAAATCTGATCAAATATGATAAAAAAATATGTTATTTATTTTAAAATGCGAACTAGAATTACACTATATTTTACAATTCTAGTTTCACTTCATCCCAGAACCAGACCGCACTACAGCAGTCTGCTTCCTATCTAATTTACATGAAAAATTAACCCAGACTAAAATTAATTAAAATTAGATTTTAAAAGTCAATTTGGCAATGTTTTAGTAGAATAGGCAAGAATGTCCACCAACTTTAAAAAAAAAGCAAATTAGATTGCGGTGGATGGCCGCTGCTCCCCCAAAAGTCTATAAGTTAGCACGTCTTTTATGATGAAACTCGTACCTTCAAAAGTCATTAGCAAAATTATGATAGAAGACAATTTTATATATTAAAAAGTTACAAGTAGTTCGAAAATTAATAGCAACATACGATGAAAAATGCTACTGAAAAAGAAGAATATAATGAAGCAAATATGGACGGAGAATACAAACTAATGTACCGAAGAAAGTATGAGCTCACATACTCTTCGACTAAACTATGCTCGTGTGGGCGAAATTTGTTGTCTTTTGTTTATGGAGTTGTGTTGCAATTCCGAAATACTAATATAGATGGTATAAATTCAATAAATTAGTTATTTATTATTTTATTTATTCAATATTTTGATATAGGATTAACATATCGTTGCTCTCGAGCATTCCAGCGCTTCCTTTTTGAGATCCTGCCATTTTGTGAAGACGCTGTCAACTTCTTCGACTCAGAACACCGATTCAGAGCTTTGTTCAGATCCCATGGGCTCTTCATTAGTTCGAATCAGATAGAAAGCTTTGAAATTTGTCTCCTTTTTTGTCATGGGAGAGCGTTTTCCTGTGTCTAATCAAGATAGCATCTTGGTTCTGTGAGCTTTGTTCTACCCTGAGTTGGTAAGATAAAAAATTCAAGTTTGGCCGGAAAGAATGGACCCAGAAAAAGCGTTTGAGCTTGTGAAGAAAGGCGCAACTCTTCTCCTCCTTGATGTTCCTCAACACACGGTCATTGGCATCGATATCCAGGTAATTCAAAGAGAAGAAAATGGGCTCATTTAAGGCATAGTCTTCTTTCTTCCCCAACCGACGACTCGTATAGTCGTTGCTTTCTAAGACCACTGGCTGCGGCTGTTCGAGTGTTATTCGACTACGTTTGGGGCATGTGCTTCAAAGTTTTAAACTTGATAGAAATTATGTTTTTTTTTTCAAACGTTGAAGCTAAGAGTTCTAATTTTATGGAAGCTTTTTACGTGCTCCAAATACAGAGCGTGTTTCTTGTTCTGCACTCGTATTTTGGGCTGATGAATGTGTTTTCTTTTTCTCATATTATTCTATCTTCCTGGCAGGTGTATTCTGTAGGTCCGGCTTTTAAGGGTCTCAAAATGATTCCACCTGGATCTCATTTTGTCTATTACAATTCGGCTTCCAGGTCATCTTGTGATTCTGACTGTAGAGTATTATTCTACTTCATTAGCCTTTATTGTGTATTTTGTGAAGGAAACTATGCATAATTTGTTAAAGAGTCTATTTATAAGCTTATTAATGGCAAATATTTTGCTCTTACCATATTACATATGGTTTTACTATGTCATCTTTGTTTCTTGTTGATGATTTTTTATGAGAACTATGTATGAGATGTGCGTAAGATGTCCCTTGGAAGATTTAAGGAAAATTTACATTGTTGATTTTCCATGAACTTTTAAAATCATATAATTGGTTTGATTGTGGTCAATGTTACTTCTGTTGCACTTGTTGACATGACGTATGTAGGAATTTCCGAACCAAAGTCTCATCACGCCTTTAAATTCCATTATATGAGATTATTATTAGTTGTGATTTTTTTAATAAAAATGTAAGGTAATTCATGAAAGTTAATCTTCTATAATATTGGCCTGCATTACGTAAATTAGCAATACCCTGAATAGAGTTGGAGTCCAAAACTGATGTTTTTTAATCCTTACTGTTCTTTGAAATTGCTCAATGATGTGTTTTTATATTTTCTTCTCGCAGAGATGGAAAGGAGTTCTCCCCAGTTATTGGATTCTTCCTCGACGCGGGTTCCTCAGAGGTTCTTAAGTTACATAATTTTACCTTTCCAATTGTTACATATCGATTATATCATTCTATTCAAATCTGATCCAGAGAGAATCTGTGACTCCCAATCTTTAGAGTTATTCTCATGGTGTTGCATTAGGTGATTATTCGAAGGTGGGAACAACAAGAGGAACGTTTGGTTAAAGTATCAGAAGCAGAGGTTAGCTTTCATCATTGTTTGTACACGTATCGTTACATATAAGAGGATTCTTTGGAATCCTTTCCTCGTTTCGAATGTTCAAAACTTATTCTGTTTCTTATTCTTCTTCATGTTTCTCTTCCTGTATTCAAGAACGAGAGATATAGCAAAGCAGTTAAAAGTTTGGAGTTTGACAGGCAGCTCGGTTCTTATAATATTAGCAAGTATGGAGATTGGAAGCTATTATCTAACTATGTGTCTAAGGACGTAATTGAACGTTTAGGTACATTTATGAAACCAAATCAACTGTTCTTTTTTTTCCTTTTCAACTTGATTTGCACTGTACTTACCTATGGGATATTGGTTGTCTGTTTGTGACTGCCTTGGATCAATTTTCATTTTTATCTTTTTGTTAGTACTTGATTTTGCTTTAGAAAAAGAGAAATCAGGATGAGTCATCTACTTAAAAGAAGCCTCCATGCAGTGCGCCCTTCCTTGAATTATTTGGGAACCCCACCAATAACTAAGATTGCTCGGAGTTGGATAATCTATCAAATGCTGATTCAGTGTGGAGCTTGTTGTGATTGCTTCGTTGTATTTGCAGATATAACACAATCTCCTCGCTCCGTTTCAATGAGTTATGATGTAGATGCTTAAAATTATAGTTTTCCTCGTTTTTTCTTTTTTTTTTCTTTTTATTGTGAGACATGCATATCTAATATTTATGTGAATAATAGTTTCTACACTAGCAACTTCAATGTTTGATAATTAACCAAAAGTTTGAAAATATAATGTATTCTCTATCTTATTCTCCATCTTCTTTGTACAATTGTATTATCCTGACATGCATTTTGTTGAAGTCATTACTTGATGGTTTCTGTACCTGCCCTGCAATCTTTGATAATCGACTCGAAGTTTGCAGAACCGATTGGTGGAGAAATTAGCGTATCATGCGAACCCGAGATGGCTAAAAACCCCAAAGAAAAGGCAAAAGAAGAAGCTTTGGATAAGCAATTGAAAAATTCTAAGTTCTCAACTCAAGTTGATGGAGCTCAAAGGAGAGGATGCTACTACACGCCAATCCCTCATCTTATGAAGCGCAGAGGAGTTCAGGGACAAGAACTTACTTCGTTGAATCTGGACAAGATAAGTAGTATCACTTGTTAAATGATCTCGTGTTTGATTATTTGCTGATTTCAAATTTTGATTCTTCTGGTTTGAGCAGACTTTACTATTAGAAGACTTGTTACAAAAGAACTATGGCGGTTCAGAAAGCTTACTACTTGGAGAGCTTCAGTTTGCTTTTATTGCATTTATGGTAAGTAATTACGCTTATACCATGTTTCGTTTATGATGATGACATATCCTTGTGTGACATTTAAAGATATGCAGATGGGGCAGTCCCTTGAAGGGTTTTTTCAGTGGAAATCATTGGTTAGCCTGTTATTTGGGTGTGTTGATGCCGTAAGTATCGCCCACTTTTTATGCATTTTTATGTCCAGTTATTAGTTCATGATAAACCCTTTTTTCGATAAAACCTTCATATATCGTCTTTCTGTACTTTTTTAAAAAAAAATAAATTCTTGTTTCTTCATTGCTATCTTCATTTTCCGGAATAATATAAAATAATTTATGGAGCATATTTGGAAATGATATCTTTGAAGACTGTGTATGTATGTGTAAATATTAATTTTGTTGGCTGATTCATTTAATTCAAAACAATTCATTTTTGTTTTCGATGGGGAGCAAAGTATTACAGTGCTGTTGGTATGACTTTGTTCTTCTTTTGAATTTTATTTAAATTTTTTGGTATTAGTTTTATTTTCATTTTCACCTAAATGTTCCTACATAGAGATCTAAATTTTTGCCTCTTACTGCAGCCTTTCCATACCAGGGCCCAGCTATTTGTAAAGGTGATACTCTTCTCCATTCCTTTTAATACCTTGTTGTGATAATAATCAGTATTGTCTTCAATGGTTAAATTGTTTTTAAAATTCAAATATTGCAGTTCATTAAGGTCATCTACTATCAGTTGAAATTTGGGCTTCAGAAAGATTCTTCAGATGAGGCTGGAGGAGGATCGGCTCTGTTAGACGATTCGTGGTTCTCGTGCGATAGTTTTTTGCATCATCTATGCAAGGTTTTAGCTTTGATCGTTCATTTCGTTGAAGAACCAAGTGTTTAATTTTAATTTTCTACTTGACTTTTCATTTGTGGTTTTGTAGGATTTCTTTTCGTTGATCCAAGAAGCCTCGGTTGTGGACGGAGATCTTTTGTCGTGGGTGCGTTGAATGATTTCTATTATCAATACCATATCTTGATGTGCTATTTTTGAAGATAATTAAATTGCGCGTCTATTGCAGACTCGAAAGTTCCAAAAGCTGCTCGAGAACAGGCTGGGCTGGGACTTCAACCAGAATGGTTCTATCAACTTTGAAGAAAACGACGAGGTCAGTCGATATCTCGAATTTGAACCGAACTCTTTTTCTCTTGCTCTCTCTCACATCTGTTGGAAATGTTTAATGTTGTGCAGTATGCTCCTGTGGTTGAGATGTCGGATGATGCTGAGTTGGCATGAAGATTTGGAGCTATGGATTTGGAACATAGAATCATGGTGTTTAAATTTATCAGATACTGCCATGGATCAGATTTAGATTTGGTTGTTGGATCGATCGCCTCAGACATTATCTTTCATTCAGGATTTATACCGTTAATCTTTTGATACATTTCGAGAATGTTTCAATAAGTTTTATGTTGTGTAAATTTGTTCGTTTTTCGATTTATGGTTTAACATAAAATTACTCTTCTTCCACCCCGTCGAGGCAAGACGAAATGTCGCTGTTGCTTATTCTATTCTACCCATGTTGTGAAATTTGCAAAATATCGCTACTGATCCGATAACGAATCGAAGTATGGTACAAAAAAGCTTAGAATTGTGTGTCGTAAACCATTGAATTTAAGCAAGTTAAATCTCAACGGAAACGTGCAATTGAAACATTGAAATGCATCCATCTGCGCTCTTTATGGAAGAAACATGCACGAGGTTACGGTGTAGCTCTGTCATGAACCCGCGTCGATGTTGTGGATTGCTGTCTTCTTCGAGACCAGCGAGTGTTTTTTTATGAGAAAACCTGTGGTTTTTTTTTTCAAGTTTAGGTTTATTAGTGTTAGACTTTCAGCGTGGGACTTTATCACTGATGCTCTAGGCTGAATGGTGATTCAGAAGCTACTTTCCTGCCATTCCCTTCTCCCCATTCGTCTTCCATCTTCACTGAGGTCACCTTTGGCTGAATGGTGATTCAGAACTTAGACAAGGAGGGCCTAAGCAATTGAACATGGAGTTTTTTAAGGATATACAAGCTCACACGTGACATCCAAATCAGAAATTCTCACCTGAAATGAAGCACTGGTTTCGAGAAAGAAATGGCAGAAGACACAATCAAGGAGGAAAGCACAAAACCGTGTATATTAACTTGTGATTTTGATGATCTTTCCGTGTTGGTTTATTGTTCGGAAAACATAAACAAGAACTTTGTTTCTCGATCCACATTTGATGGACTAGCCATTTTGTTTTTGTAGTTTAAGTCCGGATCAGAATTTTATCTCTCGAGCTGTTTCTTGGAACTGGAATTGCGGGTGGATATAACTGGTTAGAGTAAAAACTCAGTCACATTGTCAGATTAAAATGAGCAGTTCTTGTCTGATGCAATTGCGCAATCAAAATAATGAAGCTTCATTTAATTTTTGTCAATGACTAACCATCTAAGAGTAAGGTTAATTAATCATTAATTTCACTAATTGAAAAAGAGTTGATGGATTGAGCAGATTTGAATTTGATTTTTCATATACACTACCACTGGAGAATCAGAAAGACTATAACTTGATTTTGAATCTGGATATGAAAAAATGTTAAATACATAATTAAATGGAGAAATTAAGATTATTGTCTCAGTTTCCAGAAGCTAGAATCTTCAATTTCTGACCTCTCAACCCATTCCAAAATGAAACTGCACTCATCACCTTCTTCCCAGGAGGCTGAACTTCTAGAGCCTGATTCATAAACAACTTCGTTTTAAAAATGGAAAGTTACAACAAGTCTTGAGGAAAAACAATTTCAACCTGTTGAAACACCCGGGAAGATCGAAATTAAGGAATCTTTGATGCAGAGAATACTGTTTTATTTTGATTGTTACGATTTAGTGGAATCACATACTTCGGAACAGTTTCAAGCATACTTTTTTACATGAAATCGATATAAATAGACTCACCTCAAGAGCTGTATAGCCTGCACATCGAAACACCAATGCACCCTTTGAAACAAAAATTTCGTCAGCTTTATTTTCGTCAAAATTGCATCCACTGCCAACCCTTGTAGTAATAATTTTCAGCTCTATGACAGTGCCGTGTCCACTTTTCTCGTCAACGACCATCAACTTAGCACGGGTTCCAGGCCACCCTGAAAATGCACGAACCTAGAAAGGTCGAATGACTTGACTGCATATTTGGATATGAAGAAAGGGAAATACTTACTCTATTATGGAGGATTATTGCTTCTTGATCAAACGACAGCCATGATTCCTCCGGAGCAATCTGGTTTTCAAAGGCGGTCCAAACAATAATCTCTCAGCTTTTTATTTAAGTGGTAAAGAATAAAACATACTTTTGCTCAGAAAAATAAGAAACAAAAGGTATATATTTATGATATAAAATGCTACATACAGAGCGTACCAGCATTCAATTTTTACATGTTGGAGATGAAAATTCATAACAGTGAATTCACTTGTCAATAGTAAAATCAGTATTGTCTCAAAGAAGATAACTGTAAACGGGTTCTCATTTGTCAAAGATGAAAGCTGTATCGAAAGCTTTTTGTCCTATAATTCTCAAAAATATTTTTATCGAGTTTCTCCTTTTTTTTAATGGAATATCATCATTTTTCACCAATCAACCGATTGAATGAAACAAAGCAGTAAAGATTGACTCTCCATTTTATTTTCATGGCAACAATGTACATCAACCATGGATACCTTTGGAGCTAAGGTAAACTTGGTCTCGTCCTGTTGCTGTGCTTTCAGTTTTGCCGATCCATCGAGAATGGAGGGAAGTTCACGAACTAAAAGTTCAGATCCTAACATACAATCAATTGTAAGTAAAACTGCAGAATTATAAAAATCCAGACAGGTTATGCATAAAAATCAAACTCTTTATCCCACTTTTTTTTTTTAATATTAGTAGATATTAGATGCTTTGGAAAAACGAAAAAGAAACACTACGTTGCTCGGTTTCTTCCAAAAAAATTACAAATATAAATATAAGTACTAGCAATTTGCTAATAATCTCAGTCCAACATCAAACTTTGACAGATGAACGGTTACGCAACTATGAAGTAAACCAAACTTGTGCTAGTGCAGTAGGGGAACTTTAAGAAAAATGGATGTGCACCTTTACAAAATAGCAGCTCCAGCAAATCAGGTGCCTGCGACCAATTCGATTCAAAGATAATTCATGAATTTCAAGGCATGCCTTTATCTTTAACCTTAAAGTTATAAAAAGAAAAAGAGATGAACCCATACAACACCACAAAAGAGAATCTACAGACAAACTGCCCGACAATATATGGTTTCATCTACTTCACAACATATAAGTTGATGCCAAAAATACCTTGATATGGTCATCTACTTCTACTCTTTCACTGGCAATGATGGGTCCAGCATCCAAAGCACGAACAGTGAATGCCAAGGAGACTCCTGTTTCTTTGACACCATCCTATGGAGGACAATCTAAATTGTAATTTTCAACTCTTTGAAGGAAGTAGTAACAGTGAAATTAACTTTTAATAACCTATAACAATAAGGAACCTGCAATGCTCGTTGGACGGGAGCAGCACCACGGTATAGAGGCAAAAGACTAGGATGAACGTTGACAGTCCCTAAGAAATTAAGTTGGAGATTTTAATCAGCAATTGATCATATCATACTAAAAATGTATCTTTCAACTTCAGCATTTAGATCTCAAATCAGGGTCATCAGCCGACCAGCCTGAGTCCACCTGGGATGCTAAATTGCAGCCAAAGTTTGGTCTGACAAGCCTTAAACGAAATGTTTGTGCAGGCTCTAGTCCAGACCTAAACTTGAGGTCCAAAATCTGGCAAGCTGATCTTGGATCATCAAACCTTTAACCCGGTCTGTTATTTTTCTTCTAGCACAGTGACACGTGTAATTTATAACAAACTCACTCTTTGCAAATAAGTAGTTGACTCATTACTCAAAATCAGACCATCTATAAAAAAAACAAGTCCAAAGTTGGGTAGGCTCTAAGGTCAAGAGCTAATTGATGGCTCTGAACCTCAATCGATGTTCAATTTGGTAACAAAAAATAAGTATCTCAATTAAGCATCAATATATTCTAGTTTACTCCAAAATCTTCTAAGTCCAATATCATTCTTGGAACTCAGGATCAACTTTATGATGCACACTCCTTTCGATTGGTTTTCATGCCTTCCATTCCAATGTGAAAATAGAAATAGGTATCATGTCCATCATAGACATAGATAAGAAATTACCTAATGGCAGAACTTTGAGAAACTTGGTTGGCAAAATATTTCCGTATGCGGCAGTAATGCAAAGTTCTGGCTTCAAAGCTCCTAAGTTGTACAAAAATGTTTCCTGCACAACAATACAAATTTTCAATCATATATTCTCCACGAAGTTGAGCCACTTCTTTTATGGCAATTAGTAACGTTGATGCAAACAATGGTCGTGGAGGAAGGGTTTCATCTTGGTCCAAAGTATCTCTTCATAAGTAACAATAACCCATAAATCATAATGGTGAACCAAGGAAAAATAGAATTCATTTTGCCTAACCTCGCCAGCTCGCTCAGGTGTGAAAATAACATCAGGAGCGAACCCTTTATCAAGAGCATATTGAGCAACTGGTGAAGGCATCATCTTCCTCCCTCTGTCCCTTCTGGAGGGTGGTTGAGTAACAATGGCTGCAACCTGAACAGTTTCAAATATGTTGTAATTATGAGAACCACATTGCCTCATATGCTTCTTACATGAAATAGAAAGTCAATCTGTCATTGAAGTAATCCAAACAATCAACTCGGTTAGCTCCAAACAAAGTCTCAAATGCAATTATCAGAACAACAAGGATTACGATGAGTTGAAGCATTCTTTCTACAAATAGAGCATGAATGATACTTTACAGCGCAGACAAATACCTCGAATGGGGAATCTGAACCACGCGAAGCATTGAGAAGCGCGTCGAGAACTGTCACCGAAACCTGCGTCAAAGAGGCCCTTTCTTCAGCACTAAATTCACAGAAATAAATAAAAAACTAGCGAGGGGGAGAGGACCTGAGGAGAACCCAGAAAGACAAGAGACTTCTTCTTGGAAACGAATGGGAGGGAAGGCGAGGAAGAAGAAGAAGCAGCCGCAGATGCAGTGTGTATACAGCAAAATCGACGAAGCATCAGTGAAGAACTCATAACGCTTTATATGTGTTGATTCAGCCGCTTAGCGCCTAAAATGGAAAAGGGTTACGTCATTTGTGATTCATCCGCTTGTTCATCCCCTTCGCCATTGTCTGGTTCGTCGTTGAACTTGGATCATCTCCTCCCGCCGTCTTCAAAGGACTCACCTTTAGTTTTTATCCACTCCTAATCTTGCCTCCCATGTTTTTCCCTATACAAATTTTCAATATTTTATTACCGATTTTAAATACTAAAATTTATTTTAAATACTAATATTTTAATATTTGTTATTTTAATTAAAAAATAATTAATTTATTATATTTATTGTTTTAACTTATATTTAATATATTAACGTGTAAAATAAAAAATTATAAAAAGAATATAATAAGCTTGACAAACTTTTATGTGAGTAACGCTAACATTTTAATGCAAATTTATGATAATTATTATTGGATCAATAACTAAATGATCTAATTTTAATTTCCTTGGTCATTTGATTATATTGTTATTACATGATGACTTCAAATTTATTATTTTAAAAATAAATTTCATAGAGCTTAAAATATGATGACAGCTTAAACGTTACATTAGAAATACAAAGTATTATTTATATAATCCACGCACGGCACAACCAACATAAATAAAACACAACAACACGCACATTAGCTGACGACCATATCATTCTTAAATGGGAATCGCATTGGAGACACGAGGGAAAACAACGGTGGCCGGATGAGCCATAATCCGGCGACCCTTGGTGTGCCGGAAGGGGTAGATGATGCCTCCGACCGGCCATTCGATGACAGCCGCCACCAAGAAGGCCACGAACCCGAGGGTCGGACCCACCACCTTGCACCGGCAAGGGTTTCTCGTGGTACCGCACTCGACACACATAGGCATTCCGCGTCCAAAGGCCATTTTTCTAGGAGGAAAGGACTGGAGAAGGGAGTTATTTATCGCCGGAGGACGGTGTTGAAGATGACGAAGGAGCTGAAGATGAGTTTTCCGATGAAGGTGAGAAGATGGACTAATCGGAACATTTAGTTGGATGGGGAAAAAGGGTTGATTTTTATAGAAGAGTTTGAGGTTTTAGAGCAAAAGGGAGAATACACGTGGCAAGCTGAACAAGTATTTCACCTTACACGTGTGACTTTTGAGATGGGTATACGTTATTTTATAATTTGACGTGTAGAGAGAGAAAGAGAGAGAGCTAAGCCCATGTTTCATGGGCAGCCCATTTTGAGGTAGGGGTAGAGAGAGACTGTATTTTATATTCAAAAGGTAAAATCTCTCGTCTCAGAGCCCTCACACTTTGACCCGACAGTTTGTAAGGGAGAATAATCACGGTGACTCAGCGGCCCAGAGATAGGAGGTCTTTACCTGATATCTCAAGGAGGTACTCCAACATTGAGGGTAACAACTTCTACACTATAACAGCACAAACGTCGAACTTAGGTTCTTGTATCAAATCTATTATTTTTTAGCCAACTGAACTATGCATATGCGGGCGAGAGAGACTGTATTTTATTTCTAAGCTCAGCGTGGATGGAAGTTTAGAGAGAGAGAGAGTGTGCTGGCATTTGTAGAGAGATTAAATATATAAAAAAAGAATTAAAAAGTAAGTTTCCAACGAAGGTAATCATCTTATGTAGCATCTTCTAATATTGTTTTTTCTATCTTGTGACACATATACATTAGTTTTAATATATTAGATCATACAATATTTAATTGTATAAATATTACTTGATTATTTGGGTCTTGAAATTTAAAGATGTCACATAATATTTTAAATTTTAATAAATTTTAAGTGACACTCTAACGTTATTATATATGTTAGTTTAAAGATGTCTGTTAATTTAAATAATTTACAAAAAAAAAACAATAATAATCTATTTACATAATTATTTAATTTCTGAAAAAAGAGTTATCAAATTACAATCTCTCTTTATAACTTTTTAATCTCCGTTGATTGATTGAAGGGCATCACTTAAATTAAAGTAAATCATAATGGTAGGGTGTTCGTTGAAATGGTGACAAATTTCAAAGTGTCATGGAAAATTTTTGTCGAATTTAAAGTCTTTATTTAATTATCCTCGAATCATAACATGAAACGTGACATGCATTTAGCGAATAATCTAATCTTTTCCCTTGTTATTAAAAAAATGACCAACCCTTTTGAAGTTTGATCTCATCAAAATGAAACTTATCTGCATTACTATTTTCCTCGACTTTGACTTTTTTTATTCAAATTTGTGATTATTCGGAATGTAAAATCTAAAATACAAGTCCTACGTCGTATGTATCTGACTGAACGTAGAAAACTAACGAGTCGAATAAGATAAAATAGCGAAATATGGGCTAAAAAATGGGGTAAATAATTAAGAAATTTGCAAAGGAAATTGAAAATATTATGAATCCCACCAAGAAAAGAGTCGACATGAAGGTCCCCATCATTTACACCATCCACATGCAGCTCGCTTTCCAAACCATTGAAATTCCGATCATCATAGGAAAATGATGCTCCAAATGCTGTTCGGTTCCAGCAAAAAACCTACTCTCTCTCTCTCTCTCTCTCTTACCAGAGTCCATTTTAAAGCTCGCAGACCAGAAACAATGGCGCCATGTACATGCAAAAACATCCCAAAAACGATGCTCCAAATGCTGTTCCTGTCAATCTTAGTTCCATTTTCAGCGAGTTTAACTCTTTCTAAGAAGCTGGATGAACCCAACGCAGAAATCAAGTGTGGTGCCTGTCCTTGTCACAACCCATGCAACGTAAAACTGCCGCCGCCTCCACCACCTCCGCCACTGCCTTCCACTCCGGCGGCTCCGCCACCTCCTAGGTTTGTTTACATTACCGGATTCCCTGGAACGACAAACGCACCGGGAAGCTTGCACCAGACTGATCCTTATAATACGCGGTTTTTTTACGCCGGTGCCAAACGAAATGGAGCCGAATTCACAGTTTTCTTAGGTTGTGTAGTTTTGGTACTCATGGTGCTTGGTAATTGGTATATTATAAGGATTATATACAGCAAAAACCAGTCTGCCCTTGAATTATAATCAGTCTGCCCTTGTGCACAATTTGAGTTCTTGTATGTCTAAGTCGATATTTCTCTAAATTAGAGAATGACCCAGAGGAGGAATTCTTCAACCTGGCTTAAATTTGAAGCAATAAATTCTCGAATTTATTTTCAACACTTCACGCAAAGCTGCAAAAATATTTTCTCTTTTTATTCTTTTTCATAAAATCTTATTTATATCATAAAGCTTGAAAAGTTAAAGATGTTAGTTGCTAAAAACACTTTAAACGTTCAAAATTTCCAAGTACATTAACCCTGTAAATAATGATACGATTGTCACAAATGTAAATAAGATTAGTAGGGTCCCGAAAATTCCAGCATTAGACTCGAAGAATTAAACATCTTTGATACAAGAGAAGATCATATTAGCTAGAGAAATAAAAGGAAATACACGTTCAATTCTAGAAGGAATTCAAGTAGGATAGCAGTGATTTTCTTTTTCAATTTCCTTCATCCCTAAGAATATAGACCAATTTCTGAAACAGAAGACACCAAAGATAGAGCAAACAAGGCATTAAATAGGTTGAAATCAACAAGACTAACAACGTTGCAGATTTAGTGAGTCGGTATCCACATGTGAAAATAAACGAAGCTCTGCCACAAAGCATGCTGCCAAAGTCTATCTATGCCTTTATTCGCACTTAGAAATTCTACACCTACACACCTACTCCTCCTTCAAAGCTATTCTCTACTCATAAATATGGCACACTATTTTGGCATCCTTATCTTACTCTTGTTCTGGAAACAGAAAAATGAAAAGAACATACAAAAATTCACTCTGCAAATAGGGGAAAAAAAGGAAAAGTAGGAAAGTTTCCTCTAGGAATTTTGATGGTTGAATATACTGAATTGGGGAGTTTGGTAAATAGACAAATTATAAATCTTAATACTAAATGAAATACCAGTTCTAAATAAATAAGAAATATTAATTCTAAATGAATAAAAAATATTGATCCTAAATAATTAATAATCGATTGATTATGCATTTGATTTGACTAGTACTACATCAATTTTTGAGCCATTTCATTCCATCATAAGCTTCCAACCAAATCAGAATTTGCAGAAAGCTAGAAAAACTAATAAATTCCTCAACAGACTTCAAATATAATCAAACAATATACTTTGTATACACAACAACACTTGTTTCTTTTATGTATCTCAAAAGAACTTCAAAAATAAGCATTTTTTTGTAATTTCTTTTGGTCCATCTTAATCGTTGCGAGTATACTGAATACACATTAAGGGAATTATCAATAAAGGTCTCATTTTTTTCAAATATAAAGATATACCTTTGCCTCAGCCTCACACGTGTCTTCTTCTTGCGGCTTGTTGGAAAATGATGGCAGTCGTTTAGTAAGTTTCAGATTGCAACTTTCAGTGCAGAAATGACCTTCCGACTTCAGTAAGCAAATACTAGACCTTCTCTCAATGACCTACTCTCCTCTGTCAATTGTAGTTGTGAATGAATCGCCACAAACTAGTATTTCATAATGATTTTATTGTAATACGACGCCACATTGCAGTGTCAGGATCAAATCTTATCTCCCAAGTAGGCCAATAGTGCAAATCTTGCTTAAGTGTTAGAACTCTAGGCTTCCCATTTAGGTGGACGGTCTTTATGCGGACAAACTCTCCATGTTCTAGCTCCTGATTAACAAGTTACTACTGGTAAATACTGTGCACATTCAACCATCATAAGACTTAATTTCATCAAATTTGAATTGTTTGGAGCAATATTATGAGATGGCATGCAAGGGAAATTGTAGACCCCTCTCGGATAAGATTAATTTAAACCTACGATATCCCTTAACTAGATAAGATGTGATCCCTGGATACTGTTAAACATTCATATTCAAAGTCAAAATCAAAACTTTCAAAGTGAGTGGATATACCTTCGTGACATTGACAAAGGCGCCCAAATCAGGGGTTGGTTTTCCATTCACTTCAACAATCCACTGGAGAGCGTATAAACCATATCTATGTGCTGGACTTCCATGGCACCACCTGAAATAAGAGTTAGCAGTCTCAATGATTAATTGACCTCCACGTTGTATTTTATCTTTGACTACAGTTTTATCCGCTAGATTATCTTTTTATGGAAAAGAATATCTATTTACGCAAAGAATGATAGAGTGCCTTAGTACACTGATTAACAGGAAATTACCATGATATCTAAAAATTCCTATATCGATTTATTGTATGCTAAGAATGTAAAAGTCTACATTGATTATGGCATGCTATGAATGTAAAAGTCTATCATCAGTTATTATGATTGCGGTAAAAAAGCCTAAACTATGGATAACTAAAATCCGTTACCTTGCCACATATACACCATGGCCTTCTTCTGGAAGAAAGCCAAGAGCACGCACAGCTGGATGTGGATCTTGAACGATGCATCCACACCAATTAACTGCACGAGTTGTGCCATTCCCATCTCTGACATCCGTGCCAACAAGAATATCTAATTCACGTCCCTGAATTGTGAAAATAAAATTCCAGAACAGATATTTATGTTATAATAGTTCATTAAAAATTATTGGGGAGAAAACAAAAGGTATCACTTCAACCTGTCGAAATATAGTCATTGCAAGCATTCCATCATTTTTACTTTGCCTGTTTAATTCCTGGCAAGCATTTTCAATATCCCGAAAGCATGTGATTGGTTGTTTGTCAATCCCCAAGACCATGTCTCCTTGTTCCAATAAATTCTCTGCTTTTGATCCAGCATAACAACCTTTCACTCGTAAAACCTGTCTTCTGATTGGATCTTTTTTTACAAGAGCCTAAAGAGAAAAATATAAATAAAAAAAAAAAGATCAATCCATGAATAGAGTTAGAAGCCATATAATAATTTCTGCTTAGAATTTAAATAAGAGACATCTCGAAATAATAGATGCAAGATAATTGAGATGAAAAAAAAAGAGGGAAAGGCAGTGAGGAGAATAATTGGTAATTAAGTACGACAACTAAATTCAAGTTAAACTTTCGATAGAATCAATAACATTGCTCTTCGACAAAAAGATTGCACCAGATTGCATCACCTTTTTGTAGGATCTTCAGATTTCCTTGTAAGGTTTTTTATTTACAGTTTTTACGTTGAAACCAACATTATCTATCTGCATGGCTGTAGATTCTTTATTACTGCTAAACAGATCCATACTCAAACCAAAAGAAAAATAAACAACCACTAATACCGACAAGTATGTATACCCCGTGAAGAAAAGTACGTTATTATCCAATAATGTTACTGGGCACCAACACCTCAAGAGTTATCTCATTTGATGCCAACAACCATTATAGAAGATAATTTTATTCCACAGCTTTTTCTAGATCAAACATCAAGATAAGAAATGAAAAATTTTAAAAGATTGTGCTTTTCAAATCATAGATGATTGTTAATACCATAGCAATCAAAGTTGGAGGTTAGAAGAACAAAAAATACAGTTCGAAGCACAGTAACAAACCAATTATTGATTCCATAAAAATACCAACAATAATTAGGAAGGAATTTTGACGTTAAAACTATTCTTTAAACAATCCATTGAAGGAAGACTTTCCCAAAGGATGATAATTGACATCAACCACATTGCTAATATATTCACCAATGTACAACTTTTTTCTATATCAGTTCTTGGATATGTACTGACAGAATATATCTCACTCACAAGGGGAACAATAACAATATATGAAAACTTATAGCAAACATGACAAGATTCTCTATGAAATTAACAAGAAATGTATAAAAAAAGAACTTAAAACCCCACTTCAGGGAAGTACCATTGAGAAGATAAAAGAATTTAAAACTTGTGTAAGATTGAAAATATACTTGCACCCAGTCGTCACTAAGTCCGAAACTCCGGGCCTTTGAAAGCAATCTCGGATAAAGTTCAACTTCCAAAATTCTAAGAAGTGGCATGGGTCTTTTAATTCCATTAATTAGTATCGGTGTCCCATTTGCACCAGAAATAATTTTGTCAAGTACTTGACTGATTGTGTATACAGGGATACCTCTAACGAACTGATGATCCTCTGAAGAATTACCACCGAATTTCAGCTGAAAATAAAATTTACATAATCAAAGTTTTGTCAAAACACCCATCAATCATGCAAGAAAAAAAACTCTTACTTGCGTAGAAAAACTTCCCCAAATAGCTTGGACCCTTCCATGTTCATCAGTAAGGACACCCGAGAATGAACTGCCAAAATCTGAGAAAGAACATGAAACCTGAGATATGTTTTTTTAATTATATTTCAAAAATCATGGAAACTTACCAATGTCAAGCTCAATGACTTCCATGTTAGTCGCTCGGTATCTTGGACAATCAGCTGAGGCAATATTTAATGCAGTAGAAGGGTTGGTAACAATAGACTTCCTCGATGTTGCTTGCAGGCTTCTACTTAACCCCACAAGATAAACAGAATCCCCACGACGTAATATAGGTTCTGTTCATTCAGAAAGAATCCATGACAACTGACATGAAATAGTGGATTTGAAAAAAATTCTAAACTTGATAGCACCAACAAGACAATAACTAGATAAGATCAAGAACAATCCTATTGTTTAGTGAATGCTAATATCGAACATAACAATCCTATTGTTTAGTGAATGCTAATATCGAACATACACGAGAGAATTTTATGGTTCTCTATCTGCACACTAGATTCCACTACACCCCTCATTATCTCTAATCCACTCCCTTTCTATTTAATACTTTATTATTTCCTTAACTTCTTTTAACTATCGTCAACTTCTACTAACTACTAATTACCTATTCATAGGTACAATATTCAGAACTTACCATTAAGAAGATAATTGCTCAATTATAAGATTTCTCAATTGTAAATGTTATTCCATATTGGAAAATTTAATTCAGGAAATTGTATAGTTTGAATTTTTACATATTGGTAGAGTTCTAGTAACGGACGATGATTCAATCCAATTTCTTGTTCACCAATCACATATTACCCTTCTAAAAACACACATCTCAAGGAAAAAATATATTTCTACTTCAATCCAAGAAGGTTTCCAATGAATATTTGCTATGATTGATAGCATCATAGACAAAGAAGGAAGGATTGAAGCGGTTGAAATCGAATTTACAAGTGACTTTGTTGGAAGAAGTTTGGAAAGTAGGAATTCAGGTGCTCCTAAAACGAAAATGGCTTCCAACATAACAAACCCAAATTCCATATAGAATTTCAAATGGTTCGTATAGTTTCCCCTGTCCATCTTTTACCAACAAAATTTAAAAGGGTCAGCCATGTGTTATGATTTTGCATCAAAACATCTAACACTAAAGTACTAACTCCAATTTAGCTGCCATAGGCTTTCTATCCCAGCACTGACATCTCCACTTCGCTGATGTTCATCGTATGGTTTGATCTCTGCAAGGAACATCACATAGTAGCCTATTTTATCCATTTGAGTCTCAGATCCATCTTGTTGCTTAATGAGGATTGAGTAGGTTGCCTTGACACTCAACGATCAGATACATGATGGTGTATGTTTCTTAGGAGCTCCTTAATCACATGAAGAAGTAAGAAACAAAATTGGGTCTCAAAATCGTCAATTTAATCTGAATATCGTGCCATGTCAACTGATTTCTCGAAGATAATTTGACGACTTCTATCTGAGTTGAATTTTTCACAACCTACTGCAACTTTGAAGCATGCAAATAATATGATTAGGATAAATTTTTTATTTTAAGCCTAATCCATAAGAGAGATAAGAAGATTATCTACAATATATGAGTAGTGATTATTAAAAGATAAGGAAAAACTAAGGTAAAGCTCTAGAGGTGACGAGTCATTAACGTGCTCAAGAAGAAGTAAGCTAATCAAACTGCTTGTATTTTGAATTTTTGGTACGTTTTCTTTATTTCATTAAATTGTTCTTGGTTGTTTGTTTTTCATAGGAGGGTCCTATCATAATCCTTACTAGTGCTATTGAAAATTTTACTCCATTTTCATGAATGGATGAAACATATTGACGTGGATTGTCACTATATTTTTTGGGCTTTTAAAATTATATTACAACTCTTTCTTATATTTCCACAGGATTGCAATAGCTTATATATTCATCAAGACCATGACGAGGAAGCATCATCGATTCTCGTCACCAAATTGATGCTTCTTGATCAACCAACATCAATTTGAGGAGTCATGATACCCACAATCATTACCATCTACCATTAATAAGACAATTGCTCAATCATAAGAATTGTTGTTAATTGTACACATCATTCCCTAATAAAAAAATATAATTTAGGAAATTGTATAGTCTCAATTTCTATATAATAATAGGATCCATGTGGGATGATGATTCAATCCAATTACTTTTTCTTCTATCACATATTACCCTTCTAAAAACACACATTGGCTTCAAGGTCCAATCTAAAGAAGGTTCCCAACGATAATTTACTACCCCTGATTAAATTGTAGACAAAGAAAGTAGGATTCAAGTTGCTGAAATCAAATTTACAAGTGACTTTGTTGGAAGAAGCTTGGAAAGCAGGAATTCAAGTGCTCCTAAAACGAAAATGGCTTCAAATATAACAAACCCAAATTTCAAATAATCTACTTTCCAGGTCAACCTTTTTTCCAACAAATTTAAAGGGTCAACCATGTGTTATGAACTTGCATCAAAACATCTAACACTAAAGTACCAACTTCAATTTCTGTCAACAAACCTGACATAGGTTTTTCATCCCAGAACCCATGATGAATTAATAGCTGAGGCCTTACATAGGCTCAACATAAAGCTCTAACATGAACTTTCTATCTTTCAACGCGAAAACTAGGAAAACAAACAAAAGAAAACAACCAGATCTACAGAAAAAATCATAAATCTACCAGGAAGCAATTCAGCAGCACGAACAGCCAAGGCACCTACAGCTCCTAAGGCAGATGGATCATAGGCAATAAGTGCATAGTTATGGACCGGATGTAGAAAAACCACCTGGAAAAATCAGTTAGCTACTGGCAGATGAAGGGTGGTTCAAGCATGACAATTAATATTAGAAATAGATAGTCACCTCCCCCGGTATTTCAATTGGAAAAGCAGCAAAAGATAGCATCACGTCAGAGGCAGAGATTGCAACTGTATTCTTGTCAACAGCAACTAGTCCCAGGCTTTGAGAGTGATATATGATGACTCCAGTACCAAAATAATGTTGTGAGTGAACACCGTCAAGCATACATGATGCTGGCACATGTACCTGTAAGTACAAGGAAATAAAATGGTTATAATGCTATTGAATAGTAAAACAAGAGTGTAATTACCTACCAATGACAGACGAATTAAATCCACAGGGAAAATTTTAGAGGCAGGCATTAGAGCATATGCTCAATATCCTAATCAAATAATAAAAGGTTTTAAACCACGCATCTAACATCCTATCAGTTTTATAATTATTATTACTAGATAAACAAAAACATTTCAGTAAGGTTTTGAAGAAAGAACTTTGCATGCATAGAAACTAAAATTATTTACTTTCATTAGGAAGCTTCAAAAGTTTTGGTGAGACTAGGAAATGTAAAAGTTCAAAACTCGAATATCTGCGATGTTATTCAATTATGCAACATAAAGATTGTATAGCACAAAAGCATTTAGTTTGCTGCTCTTATTCTATGGGAAAAAACCAAAAAAAAAAGAGGTAAATCGTCACTTTGGTAGACTATGAAAGTGAATTGAAGATATCTGTCACACAAGAAATGTTTCACAACCTCAAACATTACAAGAGTTGGCTCAATAACACGCTCAGCTAATGAGGCATTAGCTGTTGCAGCTGCAGCTGCAGCACCAGCGATTGCACCTTCTCTCAAAATACCATTCTGAGTCGTATTTGAATCTTCCAATTTCGTCTCCAACTTTGTTTCATGTAAGGAAGAGTCAGCGACATTTCCATCAGCAGAAATGTCGTCTTCCACTCGCCGCTTCTTTGTTCCAATTCCAGATCCATCCCCACAGTGTACCTCTTCTGTTGCACAATTAGTCTCCATACTTGTGATACTATCACTTAACTCTAGATTGTCATCTTGATGCATATGCCTCAAGTGAGTTGAGTCATCGCTGAGCCCAATTGTTTCATTAGTTGGCGAATTTTCACTACCTTTGTTGATTGACAACGGTAGAGAGTTAGATCCAAAAGCAGGCTTAGCTGTCCACAAGCCGGAGCCATCATCGCGTGTATATATCTGTGGAGGAGCATACCACTCATGGCGATCAATAGTAATCAGGACAGACTGCAGAATATGAGAACAAAAAAAGTCAGACATCGCTACTTTGGATTGCTACCAGTAATTAACATACGCCAACACATGTTTATCATGCATAACAAGATTAAATTATGCAAATGGTTGTGATAAATAGGCTTCACAGAGACAAGTATGAAAATATCAAACCATAAATAAGAACTATGATGTCCTTATCCTAGCCTAAAACCAATGAGAAACTCAACACTTTCAAGCACTCGATAAGATCAAAGCTACTTAGTCATATCTGGATTCATACAACGAAAGATATTATTATCATTTGCCAACCAAATATCAAATGGAAGGGTTTTGAAATGGGGATAAGAAATTTGGTTCAGGCTAGTTTCTTAGTGCAATTGGGAAAAAAAAGTGATAAAGAGTGATTAGTGACAATGCAGACTTTAATGGTGTTGATCTTAAGATTACTACTGGTGGGAAAGGTAAAGATTTAAAATTTGGTAATATTTGGAGCTGGCAAGCATTTTTTAGCTCATTATTCTTTTTTGCATCATTTCTATTTGCATATATTTTTCTGACGAATAAAGTTTGATAACATTTTCATAATCAGAGACCTTGTTCTTCGGATGAGACCTTGAACCAATGGATGTCTATCAAAGAGCAAGAGGGACTGCCTAAGCCCCTGTCAACCCATTCAACACCAAAAAGACTAACAATACGATAACTATGCATTTTGATCGTTTAGAAAGAAATGAGAGAAGTTTGTCAATTAAGATTATCAAATTGCATTGCTACCTTCCTTCTATGACGGTCAGTATGGCCAATATATTCCAGTGGTACTCGAGCACCCCTGGGTAGCTTGGAAAGAACTGAGATGAATTCCTCAAATCTTGATATTTCTTCCCCAGCAAGCTTCTTAATGATGGCATGCCGAGGAACTTTTGCTCGAAATAGCATATATCTGTAAAAAAACAAGAGCAATTGGAGGCTGAACAAGACTTAAAACAAATATAAATATGTTATGTCACAGTCCCATCTTATTTTTCAAACTTCATACATACATCTTTTGAATCTGACAATTACATCAAAAGCCTCACATTTTAGGAAAAGATGAACCCCCTTCTCCTCCCCCGGTCAATGACCTATTCTGACCCTTTTCGGGTAAGAAATTGGCAAATGATTATTTTACTCAATATTTTGATATTCCTTATAGATGAAATGCCATCTAAGTAAAATTTTACATTTAGATTTCACTATGAAACCAACCTAGCAAGTTCACCACCTAGCTTGGGAAAAATTCCAATACCCTTCCTCAACCAGAACTAAGTTAAAACTTTTTCATACATAAAAAATGATTACAATGATAAAAAAAATCCAGAGAAGAGAGAGGAAGAACTCTTATCAAGACAAAGCAAAGATAAATGTACTTAGTTTATAGTAATTAGAATCAAATTTGATCAGGAAAAACAGCAACTAAAATCCAATAACAGAACATTAAACGAATAGATCAACACCACAATGCTTCAATCCTTTGTTTCTCTTTATAACATCCTGCACAACTCCCATCAATTGCTCTCCATTACCCTATCACCTGAGCTAACGACATACCAAAAGTGCCCTTTCAACTAACTGCTCCTCTTGTAAAAAAACTTCTTTCTCCTAGTCTCACAATCAACAGAGAGGAGCCAGATAATCCAAAAAACCACTGAAACTTTCATTCTCAAGATTAACTTCGGCTTTTAGACTTTTTTCCCGATTGAAAATCAATACCAAGTTTAAAAAAGAGATGTTGAATTTTATATATTCTCAAAAGATCTGAAGTTATGTCCCCAAAACCAAAAATAAAAATACAAAGAGATAACACTGAATAAAAGAATGGCCACATATGCAAATGATTCCAATAAATTTGGTATTTGATTACTTCATATTAAACTTATAATATAGCAACGGGTCAATCGTTGATTTACTCTTTCAACAGAAATGACATATAAATTACTAGGAACAAGTCACTAAATGAGACAACAAGACTCAAACTCAACACAACAGCTCATACAAGAGCCAAAAAGACTTGACTTACCCAGGTTCAGCAACATACACAAGACCGCATTGGAAACAAAAATTTCTCGCCTGTGTAAAAAATATAAACTAGAATAAGCATAAATAGAGAACAGAGAAGGGGCTTCAGTATAAGATTCCAAGAGAAGAGGAAGCCACAATTGATTTATTGGCAGTGATTCCACATTATATAACAAAAGATAGCTTGAAAAACTCAATACATTTTTCTGAGGAATACTAATAAAAAAATTCAAAAGAAAGCAGGCAAGGAAAATACAATAAAGTTCTGATCATTTTTTCAATCCTGAGGAGAACAGAAAGAAGATTCTTGCGTTTTTCTTTTTCTTCCTTTTCATGTCACTCAGTTCACAAACAGGAACTAAACACTCTCTGTCATCACCATTTATTCACACTAAAAAAATCATACAACTAAACTACAGAAAAAACTAAACTAGCAGAATTTCTTTTCAATCAGTAATTAAAAACAAATAGTTATGGAAACAAAATGAACTGCAGGAATAAATGTATGGCAGAGCACAAAAACTCCACAAAGAAAACCATCACAGAACCGTCCTTCACAAGAAGATATCATACCCAAATATGTTAGAAAATGAACTTTCTGAAGCAAAAAAAAAAAAACAACGTTTCAACTGCACTGATTATACTAAGTAATTCGTCCGCAACATATGCACTTTTTACAATAATACACATTAAACAGGTTCTTTAACGACAAACATTCACTTTCCAAAATGAAACCAGAAAGAAGCATGGTGACAGGTACGGAGCAAAAATCAACCCACCTGTTGATATGAAAGAGGGTGAATCACTGCGCCACTTACTTCCAAGAAGTGATCAGGAGTAATTGAGTGTAAATCTTGCACCTAAAGAACATTTTCAAATACATCAAATGTTGCAAGTAATCTAGTAATCAAACTTAATCTAATAAACCAAACTTATATGACATCTATTATTAACAAACAGAATTAAGGACATATTCTTTATTGAGAACAGAACTAAGAACAGAGTCCTTTGTGAGCGTTTCCTTTCTTTGGTGTAATTTTGTTTATACATAAAGCTTACAATTTCCAAATATTACATGCATAGTATCCAATATATTAGTTAAGACTGTAGCTATAAAAAACTAATGGGAGGGGCACACTTTTGAAAGAAATTATCTGAGTTTTCTTTGAGGTAGATTTTATTTTTAGAGATAAGGAACGTTTGAAATTGTCATTAGTTTCAACCAAAGTAGAAAGAAAGGTCAAAAGTTAGACTAAGATTTAGACTAATTAATACGAAAAAATGTTTCAATGAGAATCTCATACACTTTTTCAGCGCTTAGGCTCTGGTAAGCTCAACAAGGTTTCAAGATATTGACTAACTAGTAAGCTGAAAGAAATTTCACTACTTTTTTCTTATTTGATAGAAAGGTTGGTTGTACATGATTTCCTTTATTTGTCTTTCTAGATAGGATTGCGCCATCATTTTTTCTTTATGTAATCAACAGCAATTGGAATATCAAGAAGAATGCATAACTGCATAGCTACAGAAATAAACAGGAGTCTCACCACCAATTGTACACCAAAGGAAGTGCCACCCCTTTCAAATTGTAACTCTATTGTTTGCCCCACACTATCATCAAGTAAAGTCTCCATTTTCAGGAATTGAGTAATTACCTGCATAGGATAGGATTATGTGCAAGATTAATTAATCTATATTATCTTGATTTGTATATATATTCTGAAATATAATGTAGGGTTGCTCATACAAAGTTGTCAGATAGAAACTAAAAAAGAACTTTCTACATTACATGCAACTTGAATAACTTAAACATCGCTGGTAAGAGATCCTAGAGCAAAAACTCAAAAACATTCACTGAACTTTAGAAAAATTAGCAATCATTAATCCTATAGGAAGAAAGTGTTAAGGACCCAGCGTGATGGTCTACACCAGAAGGCCCAAAAGAAGTCCGTTAGAAAAATAAAGCCTGAAAGTATTTATTTTGGACTGTTGTCGTTTTTGTGGGTTTTTGAGGGTTAAGTGAGAGTGTCAAGAGTATTGAGGGGTATTGTCTATTTTGAGAAAAGATTGTAGGGGTGAGAGCGCCGCCTGAGAGCTCTAGGGTTCCTGTCTAAACTTTGCAGATTTTCCATCTTAATCTTGTCGACTTCTTCTGTGTTTGTGTGATAACTCCTACTAATTTGGTATCAGAGCTCTATCATCCTGGCGAGGAGGAAAATGGCGGGTCGTCCAGACATTGGAAGGATCGAGAAAGTGGAGGAAAGTTTAGCCAATGTGGCTGCGGAGTTGAAACGGATTTCGGAAAGGTTAGTTGTACTTGATACAGTTGATCAACGCCTTCAAGTTGTGGAGGATTATAATCGGAAAGGAAAGGGGGTGCTGGAATCGCCGATAGCAGAGTCGAGCGACAAAAATTTCAGACCGAGACCCGCTCCACAACCACCCTGGGAAGGCTCACCACGATTTCGGGGAGGGCAACCTCGTGACCAGCTGGTCCGGAAGTTGGAGTTAACAGTTTTCATGGGTGAGGATCCCGATCATTGAGTTTTTAGGGCTGAAAGGTATTTTGCGATAAATCAGTTGATAGAGGTTCTTGGCTACATTCAAGCTGATGCTGATGCTGATGGATAGGTTTCGTTCGACAATGGAGGGCACAATTTATGAGAGGTTCTTGGCTGTTACTCAAACGGAAACCGTGCGGGAATATCGTAAACAATTCGAGTTGTTGGCGTCTCCGATTAAGGATGTACCGGAGGCCTTTTTGGAGGGACAGTTTGTTAATGGTCTGCAACCGAATATTCGTGCCGAGGTAAGGCTCTTGCAACCGCAAGGTCTTCTTCGTTTGATGGATGTCGCCCAACGGGTTAAGGATCGTAACAGCCTGCTGGTTCAGCAAAAACAAGCAACCTGAAGCCTCTTTTACTGGAAAACAGCGTCAGTCAAGCCGATTGCGGCAGTTCCGATGGCCCAGGTGACGAATTCCCCTTTGCAGGTCCCTTCAGTCCACAAACAGTTACTTCTTCAAAATGACGGTAGAGCCGTAACGAGTTATAGACGGCTCTCGGATTTTGAAATCCAACAGAAAAGAGCAAAAGGCCTCTGCTATAGATGCGACGAAAAATTTACAATGGGTCATCGTTGTGCTCGGAAAGAGCTCCAGATCATGCTGGCTCTAGAAGACGAAACATCCGAAGGTCCAGACTCAAAGGAGCGGGAGAATGAACCAGAACTTACTGAGGCTAATGTTGAGACATTGGAGTTATCCGCCAATTCGGTGATCGGTTTTTCATCTCCGAGGACTCTCAAACTTCAAGGTACGCTAAAACAAATTGCCGTGGTGATGTTAGTGGATTCAGGGGCTTCCCATAACTTTATATCCACAGCTTTAATTCATCGTCTCAATTTACCGTTGTCGGGACAACATGAATTTGAGGTGATGTTGGGAACAAGAGCTAGAGCTCGTGGCAACGGAAAAATTGAGAAGGCGGAAATAGTATGCCAAGGGCATATCTGGTTGGTAAATTTGTTGCCGTTAGATCTGGGCAGTGTGGACATCATTCTGGGCATGCAATGGCTCCGTACCCTAGGGGATACCCACATTATTTGGGACACACTTCAGATAGTTTTTGTGGAAGGGGACAAGGAGATAATTCTCCAGGGGGATCCTAGCTTGTGTGTCCAACAATCCTCAGTACGGGGAATTTTGAGAGAACTTCAATTAGCAAAACAAGGAGTATGGCTCGAGGTTGCGTGCCTAGCCGAGGAGTCACCCGTAGGGAATTTTCTCACTTCTCCATGGGGGACAGAATTGGCTGATTTTAAACAGTTATTTGAGCCTCCAACACAATTACCTCCGAGGAGATCTACAGATCATTCGATTCTGCTCAAACCCGGTACCGAGCCAGTGCGAGTAAGACCATACCGCTATCCACAAGCTCAAAAAGAGGCGATCGAAAAGTTAGTCAAGGATATGCTAGCAGCAGAGGCTATAAGGCCGAGTACAAGTCCTTTCTCAAGCCCAGTGATATTAGTGCGCAAGAAAGATGGTTCGTGGAGGTTTTGCGTAGACTATCGAGCTCTAAATCGAGTTACGATTCCAGACCGGTTCCCAATGCCCAACACCGACGAGCTATTAGATGAACTTCACGGAGCGACCATATTCTCAAAGCTGGATTTAAGGTCGGGTTACCATCAAATATGTGTTACGCCTGAAAACATTCAAAAAAGCGCTTTCCGTACTCACGAAGGCCACTACGAGTTTGTAGTAATGTCATTTGGACTTTCTAATGGTCCGACCACATTTCAAGCGCTTATGAACACAGTATTTCGATCTTTGCTTCATAAAACAGTTCTAATTTTCTTTGATGATGCTAATATACAGCAAAGTGAAAGAGGAGCATCCAGGACACATGAGACAGGTGCTCAAGTTGATGGAAGAAAACGAGTTGCGTCTAACCCAAAGAAATGCCAATTCGGCCAGGAGACCATCGCATACCTGGGTCATATTATCTCAGCTCAAGGTCTTTCAGTGGATCAGGATAAAGTTCGAGCAACGTTAGAGTGACCTCTTCCTCGAACCCTCAGAGAAGTGCGTGGGTTTCTTGGCCTGACTGGATACTATCGAAGGTTTGTCAAGGGTTATGGACAACTGGCCAAACCCCTAATGGATTTGCTCAAAAAGGATAATTTCAAGTGGAATGAAATGGCAGAGAGTGCCTTCCACAGCCTAAAACTCATTATGACTACAGTGCCGGTTTTGCGCCTACCAGATTTTTCCAAAGAGTTTGTTCTGGAAACAGATGCCTCGGGACACGGGTTAGGGGCGGTTTTGATGCATCATCTATCAATTTAACAATCGCTCCTTCAAGTTGATACAGTGTAACATTTCTAAAGATAAGAAATTAGTAAGGGTGAATGAATAGCCCTCCCAAATACTCCCAAATACTGAAGGTTCTTGAGAAAAGTAAAATATGCCTAATAACTTAAAAACCAAAAATGTTCGATAAAAATTACAAGAGAATACCAAAAATCAAAACCTGTTAAACAATTTAATTGACAAGTGTCTGGCAAAATACTTGAAAGTGAAATTTATAAATAAGTGACAAACTTCACTCAATCAGAATTATCTCTTTGCATTGATAATAAAATTACAAGAGCAAAAGGATTTTGACTATTCGCCTACTCATAAGCAATTATTAAAGTTACAAACACAACAACAATAAATGTGGTAGTATCAAACAATTCGTTGAAGAGGAAAAAGGGATAAAATAACCATTATCTCAAAATTTGAATTTGTTAACTCAAATTTACTTAATCATTTATGTTACTAATTATCATTTTCTCTTCTGTAGGCCGAATTTTATGTTCCTTATTTTAATTTAATTTTGGATTAACGTAAAAAAACATGACTTTGACCTCAAAATACTCGATATATCCCAAAAATTAACTATTAGGTTGAGATAAGTAAATTAGTTACCACTTTTTCACAAAAATAACTTAAATCTCGGTGTCAATTTCCAGCTAAATGGCAGGAAATTGACGTAGAAAAATTTTCTCCAACAAGATAATCCCTATCACTTCATAAGTTATGAAGTGCCAATAAATAGAAGCATAACACCACATTCAATATCGTGATGAGAAGTGAAAATATTTGTGGACAATCAATACCTACAGAAAAAACATCAACTTCCAACTAATAAGATGATTGATGACCTCATGATTTTGTTAGAAGTGGTGAAAAATCAATTAGTTGATCATTCATCTCCCTTTAATTGTTCTAACTAAAACATACTAAAACTCTAGAAGTCATCCCATATCCAAAATAATTAATTGATGATGCCACCCAAAAACAATCATTGACGACATAATTAGCCGTTTGTTACTTACTTCACCATTTAGGCGAATTAACACATCTCCAGGCTCTAAAAGCTTGTGAGCAGGGCCACCAGGCACCTAAAACAATATAATAAAGCCTCAGAATAAACACATCATTTTCACGCCACAGCTTGTATGTTAATCGAAGACTTGTTCTCACCACGGAGTCAACAACTAGCATCCCGGTTTCTGCTTGTGGAGATGCATGTCTCACCATCTAAACAAAAGAAATGCATAATGAGGCATAAATCGATGTTGTGACCATCTGTAAATCAAACCTTTACGGATTCAAGCACAAACTCAGACCTGCTCTGTTTCAGTTTGTAGACCAAGCCTGCGAGTCTCATCAAATCCTTTGTGCAGAAATGTGGCCTAGATATGTCATAAACAAAATCAAACAAAAAATATATTTATGTATGGCACTTTGATAAAGTTAAATACCAAATAAGGTAGCATCTTGTAAAAGGACATTGACGTGTTTCAAAGATTATATATTGTCACCATCCAAACAGTAAATCGACATCAATCCTCGTCATATGCACATTTAATATATGGTGAATAAAAATCATTCTGATAGCATCTCGAAAGGTATATTCACAAAATTAAAAGACCAAGCCAAAAAATTACTGTGATGATGTCACATTACGTAGATAAAAAATAATAAAATGCTTGACAAAGCAGCATTGCAGCATTCTATAAAAAAGGTAAATAAGTAGTAGCTAAAACCTGCATTCAACTACAGGAGAATTCACCCATTTTATGCAGTCAAATTTTCAATAATCATGCAACTACAATAGAAGGGAGATTCTACCATAACTCGAAGAACATACCTGAAGTGTACCACGGGGTATAGAAACTGCTTTCCATTCAGGTAAATATGAATCCCTGCCGTTTTGTAGAAACTTCAATGCCCTTACAACCTATTCGTGAATAGTATTCAATTAACTGGCTTTCTATAGTAGAATTTTATTTAACAGTTGAAAACAGAAGCAACATCATACTCGTTCTAAAGGAAGGAAAAATGCTGATGCACTGGAAGACTTGCTTCCAGCATTTAATGCAACCGCTCTCCCTTGCCAATCAATCACTGGAGAACCACTTGAACCACCTTTAGTCCCAGATGCAGCCTGTAAGTTCACAAGTAATTAAGGGGAAAATTATAAAATAACATGAAACTAAATAAAGCATCTCAACCAATATCACACGTGTTGTAATATCAAATTTCAAACAATGAAGTGAGGGCTTCAGCATACTATGCCTGAAAAATATTAAAGGGAACAAGAAACATATCCAACATAGAGCTTACATGTTGAGGCCTTACAGATTAAAGATATTTTGAGAAAATTTCCGTCAACATTTGAATTTTTTTTTTCTAAAAACAAAAAGAGAGAGGGAGAGGAAACTAGAATCACACTACCAATGAAGTAAGTAATCAAAATTTTTACTAAACATTCAACAGACAACTTTTATTGAGAGAACAAAACCTCAATCATGGACTACTGGTACGTGAAAAATAAAAGAGAGTGCATGAAATCCCCAGAAAAATGGAGAGGAAAAAAATAGAGAGAAAAACAAAACTTCCGAAGATTGCATGGATATGGTAAATTTAGATAAACATAAAAAAGGACATAACCAAGTCAGTCCCCTTTGGTGAGAAAGCACAATCCTCAACAGACAGAGTCAAGTACAAATTGTTTAAGAACGAATACAAAAAAATAAATAGTAAAAAAACTTAATCAAAGCTTGCAAGTCCAACTGCATCGACCAAGAAAACGTAATCTATCACTTACTTGCATGTAAAATGTGTTAAAGTCATTGTAACCGTCCCTGCGCCAAATATATTGTTATTTTCTACCAGTGCAATAATCAAATAAATGATCATAAGTAAAATATTAAGGATAATCGTCATGTTACATAGAAGAAGGGAAATGCAGCTTGATTATAAGCCAATCATCAATCAAAGTTTTCTTAATCATGTAGCACGTGATTAAGAATGAACATGTAAAAACACTTCAGTATAAAGTTTATCAATGTATTTAATGACATGTGAAAAAACTAAAAAGGTGGACAATCCATCTAAGAAATTATGGTCGTAATAAAAAAACTTTGTAGAAACTTCCTTGTTACACAATTTCTGTTGACAACAAATGAGCCTATAATAATAAATTTTGAGATTTATCCTTTTAGTTCAATTCTTTTTTATTGGCAAAAAATTACTATAAATTAAATGTCACTCTTTGCAGAAGGGCTCTTCCCTTAGTTTCTTTATAATTTTCTTCTTATCAATAATAGATTGTTTCTTATTGAAAAAGAAAAGTACATACTTTCTGTAGACAGGAGCATCTCTATCCAAACGAGCAAGAGTACCAGCCAAAATAGACACCTAAAAAATTCAAAATAAATTAAATCGGCACTTACCAACAAATCAAAAGTAGGAAGAAAAAATAATAAAATAATAGAGTTCAGGACAAGTTCACAGAGCAGAGATATTACAAAGTTCCCATGTAACTAATATAGAAAATCCAGGTCACCAAGGTGAAATTACGTTGACAAGAGTATGAAACTGTAGTATAAAGATGTGAGAGGATGCTTACTGTTTAGAGGTGCAAAGGGGATCAATAAAACATGCTTAGAAAGGGAGAGAGCGAGATATAGAAATAGTCCGTCATCAGCAAGAAGACATACATAGAATAATATAATATAATAAGAAATAATCACAATTCTTAAGGCTATTAACTGGTCCAAACTCAAAAGAATGATGACCACAGGTCGCCCTCTCTATAATCAGCGGTACATTTAGCAATAGAAATCATCAAAGTCAAGTGAAAACAATGTTAGAATAAGATAAAACATTTGAAACTAAATCGTTCTGGGAATGGTACAGCCATAACTTACAAATACTCATGCAAATGAGGAAAGACCACATGCTATGCGTACCTTCTCACCACTATCATTACCGACTACCCTTATTTCAAGTCCAACACAGGCAGCTTCAGGGGCAAGGGTAATCTCATCATAGTTCAGAAACTGTATTGCACCGGGATCGTAACGAAAAAAGCCAAAATCATGAACCTAGAATGGAATGTAACATTTTAGTTAAGGTATTTTAATGTCTAAACATGAGAAAGAGAACGAGTTAACAAAACGCTTGTAAAAAGCAAGTTGCAGCCAAAAAATCCATGACACAATCAAGCACCACGTGTAATTTTCCTTGACTTTTTAAGGTTGTACTGCATTGAAAAATAAATAAATGATAAAGAAAATTATAACCAAATGCCTAACAATACCAGTCACGAGCACATCACAACTAAAATAACCAATAAATTTATATATAAATATTATGAAGGAACGTAACATAAAACTAAAAAAATGATCTATAATGAAGTCAAATATGTTTTATTTGCTGGAGAAATTTATGGTGTAAATATATGGATAAAAGTCATTCAACAAAAAGCTTGTAAAAAGTAGGTTTCAGCCAGAATTTCTATGAAACAATCAAGCACCACATGTTATTCTCCTTGACACTTTCAAGTAGTACTGCAATGGAAGATATTATATGATAAAGAAAACTATCAGTGAATGTCAAGCAACATCAGTCACAAACACACCACAACCTCCTAGCATTAGAAAGGGTCTCAAACAAACTAATAAAATTCTATACAAATATTTAAAAGGTTCAACCAAATAATACAATAAAAAATTAATCTATAGCGGTTTCGAATATGTTTTATTTCCTGGAGAAATATATCGTGTATCTATATGTGTGGGTGCGTAGTGTGTGGGTTCCTTTCCTACACAAACACAGGGCATGGCTCATAGTTGCATTACAAAATGCTAGGCAAGAAGAAATGTGGAGAAAAGAACCAACTATCAAGTATATATGAGTAGGTGGTGCAGAATTACGACACCACAAACTGTGCAGTTTATGGCCAGCCCAATGATACTAAATGCCACAGCCATTAAGTTCTTATTTCATGCTCTTTATAGAAAAAGAACACGCAAGTTGAACAACTATGGGTAAGATAAAAGAAAACCCTAAAATGAAAACTAAAATCTTGAAAAGGCGTGAATGAATAGCCATATGGACATGTTCCAATTACAAGGATCATCCCAACATGACTTCACTATCCAAGATCAGACCTCAAGGAGGTTCCATTTTCTTTCCTTTATTTTGCAAGAAACTACGCAAGGTTCATTGGGCAGATTTTCTCCCATTCCCAAGCCTAGGTAGTCTCCACCTATCCAAAGATTTTTCTACCATTCAATGGTCCTTTCATTTATCTTCTAGATAATGATTTATGAACGTTTTAAGTAGGAGACGTACAAAAATAAAGACAAAAAATTACCACCAATAATGTTATATCCAAACATATTCAGCATTTATTAAATTATAAGAAGATGTATGATTGAGATCTCTCTCACAGTCGCATGACATTTATTTCATATGAACTAGTATACTGCATAAATATTAGATTATTCTTCAACAGACTAAAAAAAATATTCTTGTGATAGGTCCTGTTCCTGGTCAGAAATATAGTGAAATCACCTTTCCTATTCTTTCTCCGGACCCTGCTACTAAGAAAGATGTTTACTTCTTAAAATATCCCATATATGTAGGCGGGAACAGAGGAAGGGGCCAGATTTATCCCGACGGGAGTAAGAGTAATAATAATGTTTATAATGCTACAGTAGCAGGCATAGTAAGCAAAATAATACGAAAAGAAAAAGGAGGATATGAAATAACCCTAGTGGATACATTGGATGGGCATCAAGTGCATTAACGAGCAATCCTAATGTGGGTGGATTTGCTCAGAGGGAGGCGGAAATAGTACTTCAAGATCCATTACGTGTCCAAGGCCTTGTGTATAGACTACTAAATATATCCCAATTTGTGGTGCAGATTGTCCTTAAATGGAAATAAATCACCTACCGGATCTCTGTATATAGGATGCACAGGGACTTCTTCACGGTTCACAAACATGGCCTCAGCAACAACGGGTCCTACAAACCCAGAAAAAAAACACATTAATTTAGGAGTTGCATTATATGCATTAGGGAGAGAAATTCTTCAAGTAGAAAGAAAGATAATTTACACTTTCTGGGATTCACCTAATTTTAGCTTACAGAGTAAAGGTGTCATGATGTGAAGATTTGATGAAGTGCATTCATAACTGTCTTTACTTATAGTTTCCAAATGGCCGTACAAATTGGATTAATGCAGAGATAAAACAACAAACTTCTTCAATCAAGACAGTAATTCTAAGAAAAGAAAATCAATCGTTTAACATGGACCATCTTACAGGAAGCATAATTGCTCTTCATAATGTGCCTCAAAATGGAATTTTCGAATTCATAATCAAAATGCAGCTATGCCATGATCATACACTAAATTCGAGCCCTCAAAGACTCCAAAAAACTTCCTAGAAATCATAAGTTAATTTGATCTGTGTAAAGTGCTAAGTTTTTGGGTAGCTTCTGTTCAACCAACTTGCATTTGGAAGCGTAACTACATTGCTTCTCCGGCAATTTCAAATTCTTCACTCTTTTTACAATCTAAGACAACCGCACAGACATGAATCATCAACTTTCAATCCACGCATATTACCTGGCTTGACAACATGGCGATTGGTGAGGATAATACCACATCGCTTATCAACAACGAATCCAGTGGCATAGCTGGCACCGGCAGCTTCAGTGTCGAACGACCTGCAAGCAGTGGTGCGCAAAACAACAACGGCAGGAACGACTTTGTTAAGCGCTTTCCTCCAGTCCTCTGCGGTGGCCGCGTTCTCGCTTAAGGGTGGATCAATGTCCATGCAAAGGTCGTCTTTCATGGTCGATTCGACCTCGATGGTCGCTGTGTCTGAACCCAATCTCTCCGACGGCTCGGCCATGGAAGAACTCCTCAACTACTGCTCTTTTTCCGAGTTCCGACGATCAAATTGACGCCAAAAATGGAGAATTTCGTGTGAATTTTGTAGGGAGAAGACTGAAAAGATGGGGTTTTCGAAGTTGGGTTCTAATCTAAAAATTATTGTAGTCCGACTCTTTCTTCGCATTTTACAGATCATTGGTGGGTCCTCTTTATGCTAGCCACGTGGGAACCTTCCATTTGTTAATTTTTAATTATTTGACCAATTTTAAAATTAAATTACATTTAAAGTAATTTATCATTTATTTGACATATTATAAAGTAAATAATATTAGTGATTTGCTATTATTAAATATTATAAAACTAATTTTTCATAAAAAAAATAGAATAAAATACAAATAAATCCTGAAATTTGTAAAGTTTTTTGAATTTTCAATATAACTTCATCAAAATGTAATAACTAATTAAAAATATGCACACCCGAAAAAATGATAGGATTGGCAACTCGGTCAGGTTGGCTTGACAAACCGAACCGAACTCACATGAAAAAAAGATTTTGGATGGATTTAATAATTTAAAATCCAATTATTAACTGACCCGTCAATATCAAATAGTTTCAGATCGATTGTTGATTACTTAGACTATAATCTGAACTAAACCTGTGAGTCCAGTGAGTGGATTTCAAATTATTTATTATGAAATTCTAAATAGAATCAAATATCTTATAATATAGTAGAATTGAATCAATATAATATTAAATTTTGTTAAAATTATTATATTTCGATTTAGAATGAACTCTATCTCAAATTAGAAATGAAATAACTTTCAATACTTAGAGCTATCCAATTTGAACTATTAAATAAACTAATCAAAAATGAACTTGAAACCCTCCTTTTTTATTCAAGAAAGATAATTTACAATTATGAAATGAGTAGTTAATGTCTCTACTGTTTTATCTTAAATGAAATTATTTTTCTAATAGATATTTATAGGACAATAAAGAATTAATATCTTAAGTGATTAATCCAATTGTGTTTATTTTTTATTTTAATGATTTATATGCTTGATTTAATTT
>QAOC01008910.1:154066-207999 GCA_003255005.1 Begonia fuchsioides | reverse complement strand
GTATATTGAAGTTGTATAACTTATTCGATATTATGTAATGACCAATTTATGCATATTGTTTTCTTCAAGCCAAAAAAAAATTTGCATGGTAACATTTATATGTATCGCCTCCATTACGCAAAAGAAACACCAAAACAATACATCGAATAAACAATACACTGAAAGCATCCAATTTGAAATCAATTCGCAAAAGAGTTAACAATTAATACTCATGCATTGTACGAATCGAAATAGAAACACTGAAAACATTCATTGTGCCATTAAAAAGTAAAATATGTTACAAAAAATTGTTTGATTGTTTGAAAAGAGTACAAAAGAACGAACCTACTCCATAGGGGTATCGTCCGATGGAGGTGGAGCAGTTGTGGGTGAGGGTGCCGGCGAAGTACAAAGAATTCCAGCCCATTGTCGGTTTTGTGCCTCGTCGAACCGCCGATCCAATGTTGCGAGGCGGACATCCACCGTGTCAAGCCGTCGTTGGACTCTCTCAAATGAATTCTCTATTAAAAGCCTGATGTCTTCCAAAGATGCCTCGATCTGGCGGGTTGTCGAAGGACGACTAGCTGCTGCAGCGCGTTGTTCTTGGTCGTACTCAGCCCCCTCGTGCTGGAGGGCCTGTGATGTCGAGCCCGGATGATCGCCTTTGAAGATCCACTCGCCGTCCGTGTTTTCCACAATACTCATTCTTGCAAGGGTAGATGTCGAGTACGTGTCGACTCTCCTAACCGGTACAGGTGTCTCGGAGGCAGGAAATGACACACTATTATCGTGGAAAATTTCCGTCAACAAAAGGTTGAACGACATTGACTTGGACGAGTTTTCGAAAAGATCGATCATCCTTTTTAAAATTACATAACCAACGTTGAAGTTGGTTCCAGTGAAAATGTTATAAAGTACGTGCAAATTCATTCTACTCACATGATCCCTATGACCATCCCTAGGTAGGAGGTTATAGGAGATCATGTGGTGGACAAGACGAGCAATGACGTTCAAGTCATTGGCTTTCGGTTTAGGGGGAAGGTGAGTGTTGGGATTTTTGACAACGGAGCGGAGAAAATCAGTGTACGCACCCGTCTCGACACAAGGAGGCTCGGTGAAAGCCTCATAGTAGTGAGGGGCTCTCTCGTTGTCACTACAGTGCAGCATCTCGTTGAGATAACGAGACGTGATGGTTATGCGTTTTCCGTACACATAACTCGACAAACCAACACGATTCAATAAATCATGTATCGGTAAGTTACGGATGGAATTTAGTACGAAAACACGGCTTGGAATAATAGACTTGCATTGGAAATCAGACAAAAATTTTTGTTGACATTCTAAATCAATATACAAAAATGAATCCAACATGGGCCTTACAATCGGTTCCTCCGGAATCGAAACGGAGGAAGCCTTGGATTTTTTGGAAACTTTGCATTTTTTACTACGCGTGGTCGATGCCATTTGAAGTAACCTAGACAATGAAAATAATAAATATAAACATCTAACCTCCTAAACCGTATGTAAACTCGATGCAAGTGATTTTTCAGCTGAATTTATAGTTACCTAAGTTTGCGGTCGACACCTGAGATTTTTGCGGTCGACCCATATCGCGCGGGATGTCTCTGCGGTCGTCCCCTTAGAGATACTGCGGTCGACCCCTATTCTGGGTTCTGTCTCCAGAAAATCGCCGATGACTTATTTCGAAACGGAGGTGGTTCCGTGGTTTGTAGAGTAAAGAGCAAGAGAAGTGATACGTACCACTACGTTTTAACTCGACGAGGGCGTCGGAAGTGTCGTCGGACGTCTGAATGGCTCGTGCGGTCGACACTTGGATTTTGAAAACTTAAGACAAAACCCTCGCCGCTAGGGTTTTAAGTCGAAGCTCTGGTCGAATTGCGGTCGACACCTTTATCTTCGGTCGACACCTACAACGAGGTCGATGGATATGCGGTCGACACATTAAATGGCGGTCGACTCCATAAAACTCTCTGGACGGAGATGCGGTCGACCCCGTCAAATACGGTAGACCCCTTTTCACTCTGGAATGTTATGCGGTAGACACATTAAATTGCGGTCGACTCCTTAAAACTCTCTGGATGGATATGCGGTCGACCCCGTTTAATACGGTCGACACCTTTTTCACGCTGGAATGATCGGCGGTCGACACATTAAATGGAGGTCGACTCCATAAAACTCTCTGGACGGATATGCGGTCGACCCCGTCTAATACGGTCGACCCCTTTTTCACTCTAGAATGTTATGCGGTCGACACATTAAATTGCGGTCGACTCCGTAAAACTCTCTGGACGGATGTGCGGTCGACCCTTGATAATACAGTCGACACCTTTTTCACGCTGGAATGATCGGCGGTCGACACCGTATACTCCCGGTCGACACCGTCAACGTACTTTATAATGTGTGGTCGGCACCTTCGTCTACGTGCGGTTGACACTAAACTAAGTACGGTCGACACTCATTGTGTGTGCGGTCGACACTTAGATATATTGCATGCAGACACATAAGATTAATTGAAAGAATGGAAATTCGGTGACATTAGAAAAGTGAATAACAGAAAGAACAAAAGTTAATGTTTATAAATTACAACGAAAGACAGATGTACGGGATACACAAAATCAAAAAGATCTTCGACTCGTCGCCGGAACATAACATTAACAGCTACTCTTCGAATTCCAAGTTCTTGAAATCCTCTTCCAGTTCGTCCACTCGTTGTTGGTCCCTCCGGACTGCGTCGCTTCAGTCCTTCATGCAAATGAGTGCCTCTACAAGCTCCGGTGCCAGACTTGCGCGTCGGTCGTCGTATATTGTTGCTTGAAAATGTATTCGCAAATTAACGCAAGTGCACGTATCGCAACGTAGTAATAAAAATATCGATCCCACGAGGACAAGTCGATTTTCAATTCAAAGAATAAATTGCAAAGTAAAAGAAGTAAACTAAAAATCGTAACTTTAAATATTTACAAAAAGAATGAAAGAATAAAGAATAGGTTTTTCATTATGATTTGGGTTTTCATCTAATCTAATATGCAAGAATTAAAGTGCAGAAAATAAAGTGCATAAACTAAAATTGGTGGTCGAATTGAGAATTAGAATTAACTCCGGAAAGAATTAACTATAATTGACTTAAGCAAATCAACATAAAAAATTCAAACTTTGATTAAAACTAAATAGTTCTCCAATAACTATCAAGAGTTCATAAAATTCACGGAAATTAAAACGAAAAGCAAAGGAGAGAAATTTGGTCCTCGCCGTCGAAAGCCGTTGTTCTCACAGCCTCGTTCCCCCGCCGTCGTAGTCGTCGCCGCAAACCTCTTCTTCGGATTGACGCCCGAAGCTTGATCGTGAATCCCGTTCTCCAATTCTACACACCCTTCTTCGTGGTATTCTGGTTTCTTTTTGTATATTTCGTGCAGCAGCAGCCAATCTGGGAGTTGTTACGATTTGGGAAGAAAATCGGGTCGGTTTGGAAAGAGGTTGAGATTATGAAAGATTTCCAAATCTTCAAAGATATTCTTGTTTCCAATTTTGAATTTGATTTGATTCTTCCTTCTTCTTCGTGATTCTTCCAGCTTATATCCTTCTTAATACTCTGTAATTGCATGGAAATAAAGATCTCGTGATTATAAGAAAAATACAGAATATCGGGCAAAATCTCGTAAAAACAGCATTACTGATGCTACAGCATCGCTGCAGCATTATCCGTAAGAAAATCCGATTATTTCAATTAAATCATTACTGATTCCTAGCAATTTGTCCACTAAAACCACGTGAATATTAAGTCTTTTTGAGACTTAACATATACGCGTCCACCTGCACTAAAAGCCGACTCGGAAGCTACAGTTGAAACAGGCGGTGTTAGTAAATCTCGTGTCATTTTAGCGAGCATGGGATACATGGCTGCGTTGGTTTTCCACCAACTCAAAATGTCGAAGGCCTCGTCTCGAGCATTTGGAACTCGATTGTCCAGATACACGTCGAGTTCACTCTTATCGAAAGCAAACGAATGCACGTCGCTTTCTAGTTGGGCGTCAAAGGCATTCATAGCATTTAGTGGTATTCCGAAACTAGAACTACCACCGGACGTTGATGCCACATTGGACGAACTATGAGTTCTTGCCCCCAGAAAATCTAAGTTGGTAAGTCTCAAACAAGATAGTAAGGTCTCTATGCAATGTGTTAGGATTGCATACGGGGGCGAAACCTAGGTTCTCCGAAATTTTATCGAGCATCAACTTCGTGCCCTTGATTTTATATTTCGGATGCATAATACTAGCAAATGAAAAAATTGGAGGTACTTGAAGCCAATATTTGTGAAATTTAAATTCCATTGAAGTTACGATTTCATTAAATGCATCAATTTTTTTATATCTTTCAAAGGTAGAAGTCAATCTTACGAACCACGGAAGCACTAGATGCGTAGTCGGATAATAAATTCCCGAGCATTCTTTGGTGGCTTCCAAAAATGGTTGCAAAAAGTCAAGAAATAGATTAGCCATATCACAACTACAAATATCCAAAGTAAGACATTGTGTCTTTTGACTAATAAAATCACAAATGACGTTCCAATATGGTTTAGCATTTTCTAACATTAGATATGTTGAGTTCCATCGAGTTGAAACATCGGTTTTTAGTTTTCGAGGTTTCAGGTTTGCCGCTTTGCAAAATTCTCGATACTCTTGTTGTCGGGCGTTAGACGAAGAAATAAAAGAAATTGCACCCCTGATTGCATCAATATGTGGAGAAACAAATTGCATGCCATCTTTAACAATCAAATTTAAAATATGGCAAACACACCGCATATGAAAAAGGGATGAATGACTACTATCGAATTGAAAATATTTTCTAAATTGATTAACACAAACATCATTAGCGGAAGCATTATCTAAGGTAATACTGAAAATTCGATCTCTTATGTTGTATTCT
This sequence comes from Begonia fuchsioides, assembly GCA_003255005.1. Classification (NCBI taxonomy): domain Eukaryota; kingdom Viridiplantae; phylum Streptophyta; class Magnoliopsida; order Cucurbitales; family Begoniaceae; genus Begonia; species Begonia fuchsioides. The sequence continues at coordinate 203,076 of QAOC01008910.1, read as the reverse complement.
TGTAAAATACCAACAATGTATCGATAAATTGTGATACCACTATGAGGGTATTCACAACTCCGAAAACCTAAAATTCGTTTATTAAGTTGCCAATTCGCATCAATGAAATGCGAAGTGACAACAATATAACCGAGTGCATTGGGTGCACTCCACAAATCAGAAGTAATACATATAGACATCGTGAGCGCATGCGAAAATAAAAGAAGTAAATCATTTTTCATTTTTTCATACAATTTTATTATGTCGCCTCGCAATGTACTGCGAGGAATTCGCTTAAAACTTGGATTAATGAATTGTTGTATAAATTCTACGGTTCCCTCGTGATCAAAGATTGAGAGAGGTAACTCTCGCTGTGCCACAAATTTTGCAGCACCTTCTCGCATTCTATCATGCGAATAAACAAAATTTCCGGTTCCAAGAGCGTTTAATTGAGATTGCATACAATCTTTCATATGCAGTTGCTCGTGATTTTTTTTGTAATGCCGATTCATTGTGCTAGTTGTTGATTCATAAGCATAATGTTTGGCACAATATTTACATTGTGCCCTATTTTCTATTGTCGTTCCTATTTTCACTTCTATTATTTGAAAATGTTTCCATATTTCCGACGTTTTCGATTTCTTTACTCGAGGGCCAGAGGTGGATGCTTGTGCAGATGTGTGTGTTAATCCGACAGAAAAAGCCGGCTTCATAGGTGCAACTTCTTGCACCTCGTCGTCGGAAGACGGAAACGTTTCAAATTCTACGTATTTCGGCGGTGAATCCATAATAAATAATGACTATTTTGAACAAAAAATCTACTTAATACCGTTCACCGATTTGTTGCAGCTTGTTAATTGCAGTAGAACGATGCTTGAAGGCTATAGAGTGATTTGCACAAGAGAGTTTACGTAAAACATTTATCAGCTAACCTCTACAATTTATAGAATTCACGCATAACAGCTACATGCGGTCGACCTTCAGTTTTCAAACGGTCGACCTTAAGTTACCGTTGCATATGGAAGTTATAGCCGTTACATTATAACGGTCGCCCCTCTTTATAAAAACGGTCGACCTTTATACAACTACCGGTCGACCCTATTTTATACGCGGTCGACCCTTTCACAACAATCATGCGTATTGCGGTCGACATTTAATTAGCGGTCGACACTTAAAAACGTTCTGGAACGTATAGCGGTCGACACCTTATTTTGCGGTCGGCCATCCAAATTTACATATGCATTAAGTGTCGACCGCGTGTATACTAAGTGTCGACCGCACTACAAGTGGTCCGAGCCAACCGAGCCAGCTCTCGAGCTGGCTTTCGAGCCGGATCGGTTGGCTCGGTATTTCCGAGCCCACGAGCCAACTCGAGCGAGCTGCACTCTCGGGCTCGGCTCGAGCCAGGCTCGAGCTGCTACAGTTCCGAGCCAAACGAGCGGGCTCGCTCGTTTGCCAGCTCTATTTGCAATATTTCAATTAGATATTATGTTTACTTGTATATTTTATTAAATCTATTAAATGTATTTTGAATGAATTTTTTGTATATAAGGCGAGGACTAGTCCACCACGACCCAACCCGCTCAACCCATATCCACCATGCACCAAAACTGGCGTAACTTGAAGTCCAATCAAAATCTCAATCTAAATATTTTGGGTCGGATATATTTCGTTTTAATAGATTATTAGTTATGCTTTGGTTTTATTAGATGAAAATTCTAACCCACCTGAATTAGTTATTTTTCTTATAAAAAGTCGAACTGAATCGGTGGGTCTCATCCTACTAAACGATGAATCAAAGAGGTCAGTCGATGTTGAAAAACCATGACGGATCACACTTATAAAATAACCAAAGAGGTCAGTTGATGTTAAACGAGTCGAGTCTCACAAAACTTGCATATATAAATGTAAATGTAAATGTAAATGCTTGTACCGAAAAATGATATTAATTTTACAATAAATACTGAGTATTAGTTAGATTTCCTAGTTTAGTTCTATCGTTTGCCTATTTTAAGGCACAAGATTATTGTTTTTTTTTTTAAATCAAATTTGAGTGGAATAAAAATGTGAGTTTTATAAGAGAGAATTTTCTCTTTGATTTTTTTCGACAAGTTCAGTGTGAGTCAAACTCCTTGTTTGATTACTTATGTTTCGTCTGCAATGGTTGATAGAAGTCAAGTTTTTCGTACTTGATTCAAAGACAATTCATGTATCTTTTATCAGTATTGTTAATATAGTTGTAATTCTCATCATTTAGTATCAAAACTTTGGCTTCTAGAATTAAGTTTATATCTTTATTTTGATTTCATCAATTTGTCTTGGAGGATTCTTGATTAATTGTTCGTTTCAAAAATACTTATTCTACTTCGGCTGACCAATGATTTATTGCTCTCATATCATTAGAGCAATATTATTCATCATCATTGAATATCTTTTCCTTAAGTCTCATATTTCTTTTAAAATGTTGACAAATTTTTAGCTTAAAAAATTTGATCTTATAACTTTTTGTTTGTAGAATATTACTCCTATTAGGTTATTACGTAAATAACTAAAAGAGAAAAAATGCAAGAGTGTGAGATTATTTTATAAAAGTCATTGATTAAGAGAAATACGAGTGTGAGTGACATTGATCGACAGTAAACACATCCAGGAAGTAAGTGAAGTCTTTTTATTTTTTTATTTTTACACTAACGTTTTGTTTCTAATCTTGAGATGTGAGTGAGTGGGTCTGCCCTTGCTTGCTCCATGGATCCCATTGCTTTACCTTTTCTTTAGGCTTTTAATTCTTTACCATTGGTCTTTCTCGAGATGTGAGTGATTGGGTCTGCCCTTGCTTGCTTTATGAATCTCATTGCTTTACATTTTCATTAGGCTTTCAATTATTTGTAATTGGTCTTTCTCGGTGGAGTTGATTTGTGTCACCTCCATCTTCATCACGAGATAATCTAATATAGCCAACCCTTAAAAAGTCTAGTTGAGCTAAGTGGCTTCTATAACCCGACCATAGCTAGAATAACGAGCTTGACAAAAAAAAAATTGATACCCATTACAGAATGTAAAGTTAATCGAATCAAATTGAGTTTTGCTTGCGACAATTTCTCGAATTCTAGATTAAGCACACTAGTGGCACCCACTAATTTGAGACTTCTACAATAACATGAATAGAGATGATAAATGAGCCGCGCCGGCTTAGCCGAGCTTAAAAAAGTTTAGCTCGCCGAGCCTGTCGAGCCTAACGAGCCTGCCGAGCCTAACGAGCCGAGCTTAACGAGCTTTTATTAAAAAAATTTCAACTCAAGCTGGCTCACGAGCCACGAGCCTAACGAGCCTGTCGAGCATAACGAGCCGAGTCTAATGATCCAAATATATATAAATAATTTTATCTTATATAAATAATCATAATTTATTTATTGTAACACCTCGTTTTATTTTAATTAATTTTTTCTTTTTTTTTAAACTTAAACGAGCATGCCGAGCATAACGAGCCGAGTCTAATGATCCAAATATATATAAATAATTTTATCTTATATAAATAATCATAATTTATTTATTGTAACACCTCGTTTTATTTTAATTAATTTTTTCTTTTTTTTTAAACTTAAACGAGCATGCCGAGCATAACGAGCCGAGTCTAATGATCCAAATATATATAAATAATTTTATCTTATATAAATAATCATAATTTATTTATTGTAACACCTCGTTTTATTTTAATTAATTTTTTCTTTTTTTTTAAACTTAAACGAGCATGCCGAGCATAACGAGCCGAGTCTAATGATCCAAATATATATAAATAATTTTATCTTATATAAATAATCATAATTTATTTATTGTAACGCCTCGTTTTATTTTAATTAATTTTTTCTTTTTTTTTAAACTTAAAACTGAAGGATATAAAATGATCGTAAATCTGAAATCGTTTTTCTTTTTCTTAAAACTGCAGCGAAAGACTAAATACTATCATTTTAATAAAGCTCATACAAATTGCATACATGATACACCGTCATTCATAAACATATTTTTTTCATTCATAAACTATTAATTTAAATAAATATCTAGTCTTCGACATCTAAATTTTAGAATTCTTCTAGCATGTCATCCGCTCGTTGTTGATCTCTCGTGACAACGTCGTTCCAATGCTTCATACAAATGAGTGTCTCAACGATATCCGGTGCAAGTCTTTATCGTCGATCATCGTACACACGTCTACCTGTACTAAAAGCAGACTCCGATGCTACGGTAGAGACCGAAGGGGTTAGTAGATCTCGTGTCAACCTAGAAAGAATAGGATATAAAGTGGAGTTGTCTTTCCACCAAGTTAAAATATCAAAATTCTCATCGCGAGAAATTTGATAGCGGGTTTCAATATAAATATCGAGTTCATTTCTTTGTGAACTATAAGAATAAATATCGTTATCTAGTTCATCAAAAAAATGTCATTCAATAAATTTTGTGGAGGTCCAAGAGCGGGCTGGCGAGCCAGTTCGCCCATTTGCCATGGCTAAACATGAATAAAGATTATTGACAATCCCGAAATTCATACACACACATGATACAAAAATAGGTCAAAACTTTAGTCCCGTGAAACTTTGAAATATGTAGTATTTAAATTTTAAAAAAAAAAACTAAGCATCATCCAAACAGAAGAAGCCCAAATAAAAATATCATAAAACAAATAGAATTATTTTTCAGGTCGACTTTTCACAAACCATAGGCTAGAAAAAAACCAACGCTCTTTTATCAACTTATGAAGAGGTTTATTGATGAATCCAATCATGCTATAAGCAAACCATTCAATTATGAGCGGCTTATTCTCGACTTTTTGCTCTTCGCGGCAGGAGAAAATGATAAAAAAACGTTCAATAATTTATATGCCTGTCGCTCCAATTTAATTCAAAGTGTAATTTTCGATTCAAATTTACATTCGCACATGGCAAAAGGAACAATGCCAATTCGTCGCAATTATACATTACATATGTCCAACTTACTGGGACATGAACCTCGTCATTCTGTGACTACGCACCTCATAAAAAAGAACGACAATAGTTGTGTCGTATCGATTTAAGTTATTATGTCACGAGTAAATTACTCGAATTATAAATTACAAACGTCGCATGCATGCATTATTATACGTGTTACACGTAAATAAATTATGTGGCTTATAATGTAGATATTAGGTTAAAATATAATGCACGGGGCCTAGAGCGGCAGTTGGGACTGAAAGGGGATGAATGCTGACATTTTCTAAACTTTATTTGTTCTACCAAACTATCATCCTGTTTTTATGTCTCTCTCCCCACAAATATTTAATTATATTCTACCTATTTATTATTAAAAGAATATCATTTATTTATTTTGTATATTTTCTATAATCTTTTTTGTTTTATCAATATTAAAACACCGTTCACGCGGTACCTTAGAAAATGCTAAATATGTGTTTAATGTAATTGATTATATAAAAAAAGAAAGGAAAGACCCACGTGTGACAACGTTGTCCCATCAATAAAATGTAGCTATGCCCGTTTAGTCCAACGATAGTAGATTTGAGATAAGGAGCCACGATTCGAAGCCTGATGGTCGCAGTGTGAGAGTTTAATCCTCCAATGTGAGGTTGTTCCTTGTGGACGACAGATAATGTTTCTCATATCTGAGCTGTTGAGTCAACGTGATTTACCTCCTCACATGCTGTCGGGCCTGGATATGAAAACCCTGTAGAGGAGGAATTTCGCCTTTCAGGATAAGATTATAGTTTTCTACTAACAAAAATTTTACACTTTAAAATACACAAAAATTTCATTATAGGTTAAATTTTCAATTTTACTCTGACAATTCAAAGTTTAGTTTGCCAAATTTTCATTATAGGTTAAATATTAATTAATTATATTTTAATTAATTAATATTTGATAGCTCAACAAGTAAAATAACAAATTGATTGCATGGAAACATCCTAACTACATTCCAACTAAATAAAGCTGTTCTATAAAAGAGGGGTTACTTAAGTTTTGTCCAAATAAATGTTCGGTTAGCCGTTACCACACAACATTATTCTATAATTAACAATTTAGTGTAACTCTCATAATTACTAATTATTGGTTAATCAATAATTAACGAATATTAATCCCTCCCCCGAGCAAGATCGTAACATCAAGGCTCTATCTCTCGCCGACATGGATATAGTTTAGTTGGTTCAGAAATGATAAATTTAAATCAAAAGTTATGGTTCAAAATCTGCACCATCACAGTGTTGAAATTTAATTCTCTAATATTGAGACTCCTCTTATAATTCAAGTACTTTATGTACCTGAACTGTTAAATTATCGCGATTAACCTTGTAAAGCGTGTGAGGACCGTAGAGACTTAAGGATTTGGCTTTGTATCAAGACTCGCACTCTCCGTCTCTCTCTATAATGGCGCAGAATCTTCTTTCTGCGTTGTCAGTCTCGCTTTGCTTTCTCTCATAGTTATTATGCCAATTGTTTTGATTATTGCTCTGCGTATTGCGATTTCTGGGTAGATTTCTGAAACTTTGCAGAGAAATCTACGTCCGAAACCGTCGTCGTTGCCTTTTGTCTCGTGTTCGAGGACGCGTTGGGCCGTTGGCTGCTGAAGTACCTTCTCTTTCTTTCTCATATACCCCTGAAATTCTTCCCCATTTCCCACGCAAAGAGATTTTACCTTTTTCTGTTGTTGTCTACTGTTTATAGCTGGTTTCTTTGTCCCGGTGTCTTTTTTATTTTCTTGGTTCGTGTGCTTGCCTTGAGATCTGCGGTGAAAATGGGGTTCCCTCTGGAAGTTGAGGAGGCTCCTAGTGATTCAAACTTGTCAAATGTTGCTGAGACTAGTCATTCCCGTGATCGCGAGCTTAAAATCAAATCCATTCTAGTGAATATGGTTTGGAGACTTGGGTTTCCGTGTGTTCGTCCAGTAGACCCCGGCCAGATTCAGAACGAAATCGACACGAAGAGCAAGAAGAGCAGGAATTTAGAGAATAATAAAGCTTGGTTACTGGCCGAATCAGGTGGTTGCGGTGCGGAATCCATAACTGCTGACCCACATTTACTCCACTCCTCGTTCAGGTTCAGTCTCTGCTCGCAAATCGAGCTGGAATCGATGAAGATGAGCTCGTCCACTGCTGCCACTGTTTTGATGGTGAATTTAGACAACGGAGTGAGCGAGCGACGAGCGAAGGAACTTGCATGGAGGAGATTCGAGACAGTGGAAAAGAACATTTCCCCAGTTGCCAATACTTTGATCAGATTCAGCCATGGAGAAATTCTCTCTGCTACCAACAATTTCTCCAAAGGTACTTACATCACTGTTGCTTTCAAACCCAAAATCTTTGGCATTTTGTTGAAATTGGATCCAGAATTTGACCGTATAGGCTTGATTACTGACAATTTTTTGTTGAAATGGGCAGGGAGAGTGTTGGGGAGAGGAGCTTTAAGCTGGGTATTTAGGGGTAGAATAGGGCATTTGAAGGCTACTGTAGCCATTAAACGATTGGACAAAGAAGACAAAGAGTCTGCAAAGGCATTTTGTAGAGAATTGATGATTGCTAGCTCACTTCAAAGCCCAAAAATTGTCCCCCTCTTAGGTTTTTGCATAGATCCAGAGCAAGGCTTGTTCTTGGTCTATAAGTACGTCTCTGCCGGAAGCTTGGAGAAACATTTACATGGCGAGTTTCCAAATTTTTATCAAATTTCAGCTAATTATGCTTTCACGGGATGAAAAATTGATTGTTTTGAGACAAACCCGTATGCAGAGAAGAAGAAACCACTTCCATGGCCTGTGCGATACAAGGTCGCCGTCGGAGTTGCGGAAGCAGTTGCATATTTGCACAATGGAACAGAAAGGTGCATTGTTCATAGAGATATAAAGCCTTCGAATATTCTCCTTTCTTCCAAGAAGTCACCCAAGGCTAGTGCAACATTTCATGTGTCAGATTTCTTTCAGACTTTGCTAGTTAATGGATTGAAATCTTTGGGATGCTTTTTTTGAACAGCTATGTGATTTTGGATTGGCTACATGGACTTCTGCTCCTTCGGTTCCTTTCCTCTGCAAGACAGTAAAAGGAACATTTGGGTGAGACAACATGAACTGTCGAAATTGAAAACCCTTTAACAAAAACACTCTTCAAAATTTGTTTCCATAACCGATATTATAAAACACAATTTGTTTAACTGCTAGAATCTTATCTTGTCTGTGCAGTTACTTAGCGCCTGAGTATTTCCAGCATGGAAAAATATCAGACAAAACTGATGTTTATGCTCTGGGAGTGGTTCTGTTGGAGCTAATCACAGGCAGGAAGCCAATTGAATCAAATAGTCCCCCAGGGGAGGAGAACCTGCTCTTGTGGGTGAGTTTTATTTAATAATAGACACTTGAGAAGTCTATATATGTATAAAATAATTGTATTTTAGGCTTTCAAATAGCTCGAGTTCTGATGGTCTGGCAAGAGTTGGAAGAAAACAATGGAAATTGTATAAAATTTGATCTTGGATTAACTTTCAGAGTTTATGACATGTATTTAAGTCCTGTTTTTCATTTTTCAGGCGAAACCTCTCTTGCAGAAAAGAAAAGCAGCCATTGAAGACTTGCTAGATCCTCGGCTCAAGTACAGTTTCAAAGATTCTGATCAAATCACCCGTGTCATTGAAGCTGCATCTGCCTGCATAATGACCGAAGAATCTCGACGGCCGAGGATTAACGAGATTCTCGCTCTACTGAAGGGCGATGAAGAATCTTTAAACTTTGAATGGAAGAAATCTAGTTTTTCAGGACATGGATTTGAGACAGAGTGTCATCCTCGATCGGAACTAAGCGAATGCGAGATGAAGAGCCACTTAGTAGTGGCCATGGGAGGAGTTGCAGAATTTGAAGATGATGATCATCAATCTCTATGATTGCTCAAGCGTCTTGAACTGATTTTCTTTGTTTTGGAGGTTTCTAGACTTGAAAAGAATGGTAGAAATGGCACGACAGATTGTAAATAGGGGTAGCTTCCTACCAAATTGATACACTAACTTATGATGATTGTAAGAAATCTGATGATTATGATCCATGATTTTACAAGAAACATAAACTGAATATGCTATTTTCTGAAAAAAGTAGGATTTTATGCGACTTTTACCGTCGCACTTTGAACAATGTTCGCTTTGTTTTGGATACTCAATATCATAATCAAATTCGAACACTCGAAGATACTCCATCCAAGGTTTGTGTTCATAATTTTATGAAAGAATTTGGTCACGACGCGAGCTGAGTTGCATCAAGCATAATTTTGGTAACCAAATTCGAAGATTTGGTACGGTCGAGAAAATTAAAGCGGCCAAGGAGTAGAAGCAAATGTAACAAATTCAATTCTGAACATCAACGTAGTCACTTAGTGGATCGATGATTTTGCATGGGAGAAATTATAGTGGAACGTTGACGGGTAACTTCTCGCTTCGTGAATTTTTAACAATAGTACGATTTACTATAATTTGTTTAATATATAAATAAATAATTTTTTTTATAATTACGTATATCAATAAAAAATGACAAAAATTTTGTGTAATATTGTCTTACAGTGATATAAGTGTGTGATACAAATTTCAAGAATTTTTATTACCGTATGTAATTTTAACAAATTTTTTTTGTTTATGTATTAAAAAAATTATAGTAAATCTTACAGTTGTCGAAAAAATTTAAAAACTTCAAGATTAGTGTCTTTTATTTTCATAAATGTGTGGTAAAAATTTCAAGTTATTCCGATAATATTTGATTAGTCAAATTAATTAACAACAAAAAATTAAAAAAAAAATTCGAGTGTTCCGCCCGTGTGAGGCATGATGCGTCTGAGTGAGGGACGATTCTTCCGATCGGTCCGTCACTCGGTCCCTCACTTGGACGCATCATGCGTCTAAGCATGCGTCTGAAAAGCCTAAAATTTGGGCATGATTTAGCCTATTTATTCGAAACTAAGGCTCGAAATTAATTTTTTTTCTTAATTAATTTCTATAGTAGCACCATGAATAGCGCACGGTAGAATGAATCTAAATATAGCAGCTACACCAAATCTAAGTGCAAAGAACCAACAACCGAGTGGATAAATCAAGAATACAAAAACAAAAACAGCAATTGGATCAAGAAATGCGATTATTATAAAGTCGCAATTGAACAAATTGAGCAAGTTCAAATTAACGTAACATGAAACTTATTAATTCGAAAGTGTCATGGATAGCAACAGAAGTCCTCAAACCACCTAATTGACACCAAATAGTAAAATAACCTTGTGCTTCGAGACCCCACAATGACAACAAATATTGTGTTAAACTATTAGGAGAATTGGTTAATAAGTTTCACCCTTCCAATTAAGAACTTGCCCATCCATGAGTATACCATGAAGTTACAAAGGTTGTACCAAAATAGGCACAAGGAAAGAGCAAAAGACCGGACCAATCTACAAAAATAAACCGGTCCCTCCATAACCAGTCATTTATAATATCGAATAAATCATTTATAGTCATGGTAATCCTCCTACTCAACTAACTTCCACCATTTTCGAGCACCTCATAGTATTTTCAAGGCCTTCAAGTCTTGGATCGTTTATGTATGATTTGATTTATCGTATATTGCCCCTTTTTTAATGGGTTTCAGATTCAAATAAAAAAATTATTGGTCTATAACCAAACCTGCGTCAACTTATGACCTCAATTCTGTTATTCCCCCTACCCTTGTACCCAAGGCTCCACATCCCGGCCCGACAGTTTGTGAGGGAGTTAAATCACAGTGACTCACCAGCCCAGAAATATGAGGTCTTTAGCTGATATCTCAAGGAGTTACCCCAACATTGGGGGTAACAACTCTCACACTAATTTTTTATTCCCCCTACCCTAATCGTAATAATCAATAGAATCGTGAATTATCTTATGACTTATCGATCAAATATATTCTTTTTTTTTAAATAATTGATCAAGAAACAAGTGATTTCTTTTCTTTTATTATATTTAAGTTAGATTTTAAGAATTAAATGAATTTATAAACAATTTTTTGATTTATATCTAGTTTTATTAGTGTTTATGTCTAGTTTTACTTGATTTTAAAAAAAATTTGTTTCACGGTCCCGGTTCTGATTTTACGGTTTTTTATTTATAAAAATAAAAATTGTTCCACAAATCACAGTTTTTTAAAAATTCGAATCGAAATTGGATTAAAACTGACAGTTCTGATCTAGTTTACATACCCGGTCCGGTTTCGACCGTCCTTAATTTTATGTTTAAACTGTCAAAATAATTGTTACAAGATTAAATTGAAAAATAAGGCATAACTGCATTTTTTATAGAGAAAAACTAATTCCGAGCCTGAGTTTCGGGCAAATAGGCCAAATAGACATGAGTTTTAGAAAAATAAATTTTGGGCTTCCCGAACGCATGCTCAGACGCATCATGTCTCACACGGACGTAATATTCAATTTTTTTTAATTAATTTGACTAAGAAAATCTTATCTAGATGACTTGAAATTTTTACCATACATTTAAGACAATAAAAGACACTACTCTAGAAGTTTTTAAATTTTTTTAAGAACGGTACGATTTACTATAATTTTTTTAATGTATAAAACAATAATTTTGTTAAAATTACATACGGTAATAAAAAAATTTTAAACTTGTATCACACACTTACAGCATTGTAAGACAATATTACACAAACTTTCGTGAATTTGCAACAATAGTACGATTTATTATAATTTGTTTAATACATAAACAAACAAATTTTGTTACATTTACGTACATCAATAAAAAATCACGAAACTTTTTGGAATATTGTCTTACAGTGCTATAAGTGTGTGATATAAGTTTTAAGAATTTTTATTACCGTATGTAATTTTAACAAAATATTTTTATTTATCTATTAAACAAAATTATAGTAAATCGTATAATTGTTAAAAAAATTTAAAAACTTCTAGAGTAGTGTCTTTTATTGTCCTAAATGTGTTGTAAAAATTTTAAATTATTCTGATAAGATTTGGTTAGTCAAATTAATTAAAAATTAAAAATTAAAAATTAAAAATAAATAAATATTGTGTTCGTATAAGAAATGATGCAATTGATGGAAGCACGATTAATCGTATATTACTTATTTATTATTTTTATACATAAAGCACGTGCATCGATGAACTAAAGAAGCTCCGGCCATCGCCGACGTCAAACTCGATCCCTCTCCACCAATCCCACTTCGTTCCTTCAGAAACCCAGTCCCCGTCCCCAACTTCACTTAGAGTTATCAATGGCGGCTCCAGATCAGGCCCAGCGACGGATATCGTTTCACTGGTATTGTTTACTTCTCCTTGGTCATCAACGATCTCTAAAGACATAGATTTCCACCACTCTTTCTCGTTCTCCGGCGACGGTGGAGCACCTACAACCTGAGACGGAGACGGAGACGGAGAAGGACAGGAGATGGCGGGTTCTCCTTTTGCCCAGTTGAGCTCTTCCAGTAGAGCTTTCCGGCATTTCAGAATGAAGCTTTTCGAGAAGGTCCGAGGCTGGGGCCTGATAACCTCGGGTCTAGAGAGAGATTTGGAGAGTTTTGAAGCTTTTCTCTCTCCACAACGTTCTTCAGTTTTGCGTAGGTGGGTGTTCCAGAAGTTCTTCACGTCGTTCGCTGTTCTTCTCGGAAGTCTTCCGGCGATAAGCGACCACCTGCGTCGTTAAAATCAAACACGCTCATCCCAGTTCTACGTTCTAACACCACTGCATTCATGTAGGGTTTTATAATTTATGAATTTTTATTATCATTGTGTACGATACTCCAATCAGAAGGATGCATTTGCTATTTTGATGCTATTCAGGAAATCAAGTTTCTTAGTCTTTACATGATGGGACACAAATTAATTAGAATGATTGCTTTTTTTTTAAATTCATCTTCATTTTTACACTACTTCATGTGCCACAAAATAGGGTAACATATTAGGGTTTGAAACTAGAATCTTAAAGTGGAAATTAGGAGTAACCAAAATCGGACCTGAATCCCAATAATCTGGTCTTGGTTTCAGTTTTTAAAAAATCATTATTTATGCGTTAGTTTCGGTCTTTAGCAGTAAAAAATCATGAAACTAAAATCGTTGATAAAAAAAATTTAAAATCGAGTAAAATTCGACCAAAATCTTAATAAAAATCTGATACAAATCTTAAAATTGGTTAAAATCTTAAATTCTAATTCTGATTCTATTTCAGAATAAAACTAGGCTCGACTTTGGTGGAAATAAGTCTTAGAATTTTTTAATATTAATTGTTTTTCTTCGGAGAAAAAGGTGGAAAAGAATGGAAGAAGATAGGAAACATGCCTGTTGCCTAGAAGCTTATGAAGCTTGATCATAAGATCAATTTCATCTTCTTCGAATTTACTTCTCTTTAAACCTGGCTTCAAATAATTCATCCATCTCAACCTGCAACTCTTTCTGCATCTTTTCAATCCTGTAAATCCAACAGAAGTCTCCATCATTCCATCGAAAAACAATAATTTAAATCAAATCTACCGCTAAAGAAGTTATCTTTTTTGGTTAATTATGAGAAATAAGAAAAGAGAGCTTAGAGGGCCTGTTCTAAGTGGGACTCTGTGCCAGTCTCCTTCGCCATAGCTTTCTATGCATTGCTTCAGCAGAACATCTTCTTCCTCAGTCCATGCACCTTTTCTCACTCCTCCAAAACCCTCCATCTTTCTCTCTTTCTCCCCCTCCCTAGACAGTGAGAGAAAGCTACCAGTTATACAGACAAAAGTTTGCCTTATTTGCACCTCACACCACATTTGGTATGAACAATAGAAGATCTAGAGTTATATAAATACTGATTCCTCTATGAAAACAACCTCCAAATAGTTCAGCTAACGGTCAACTTTGAAAGAAATCAGTATATCTTCCTTTACAGGTCAACTTTGAAAGAAATCGTGACATAGCGTCGTAAGCCTCCGATGGGTTTCACAATTTATTTCACTGCACTATCCTCGTTTTCCAACGAAAACAAAAATTTATTCCTCTAATTACACCATTCAATCAAGTAAAGACTCATGATCTTCACTCAAATACTTCAAACTTTTTAACGCAACTATTTTACGGGAAAAGAATCCAGCTTGCATGTACCTCGATTTTTTCCAACTGTTAAAATTATATTTACAACAATAGCAAGTAGCAATACGAGTATTAAATGAACAATTTGAGCCCATAAAAGTTTTGATCACCGAGATGAAAGAACGATGATCTTATGAGGTTTCAACTTGTTTAGCTCTTAAACGCACAGTCCGGCTGCACAGACTCACATCATTCAGGGCAATCTAAAATGCCTAGTTTATAAAGTAAATTAATCTTCTTAAATAGTGTAATTTATTTTGGACTTACCCCAATAAATAGTAAAACACTCGAGCTTTCTTTTTGAATACATACAAAAAATCACGAGGGCACTATCGTTGAAAGATAGTGACAACACAAAGGGTCACAATCCACTGTTGACGCCGAGCTTCCCAGGCATAAATCTTTTTCTTTTTATAAACTTAGTTTATTTACCCTTTTTCAATAATAACTAAACTTTCTTTTGAAAGAAATAACGTTATCTTCTACTTTAAAGAGCTATTATTCGTCTTTTAAACCCTAATTCAAAGGCACTCGTTTTGTTCTTCCAACGTGTAAAAGGAATAAAATGTAAATAAATAGAAAAAGCATCGTTTTTTAATTAGGGTTTAAAAAATAGAAGGACTATTATAAATCACATTCTCATTTAACGTTATAAGGAAAGAGTAGTTTAAAATAAAAGATATAATCGGATTTATTAATTTCAGTCTCATTTCATAAGAATTGTAATTTAGTATAAAGTGAGATCGTTTTAAATTAAGATAACTCCGATTAGTCGCTTCCATCGTCGAAGAAAACTCTTAGAGAAAAAATTAAAATCCTCCATAGGCCCTTTCGGCTTCTAATCACTACCATCTTACTCTAAAAAGAAAAAGATTAAGATTATCTCTTCGCTCTCAACTTCGAACCTTCTCAGCGAGAGAAGGTCGGGGTGTTCGATCGCGATGGACTCTCACCAAGATCCTTTTTTTTCGCCTATGAGATGATATGATTTTCGTTGCTTAAAACTTTAGGTGCTGACAAAAAACTAAACGTTCACGTGGTTTTAGAAATAATTGAAGAGGGTACTTTAAGAAATAATTGACCTAGGTGGAATATTCCTTGAATTCTACTATACACCATTTAAATTTCCATTTCTTAACACAGTAACAATTAATTACTGCAGTTAGTATTTTCTTTTAGCTATGAAATTTTAAACATGGATTCAAATGTGTAACGATATAAAGTAGTAGGTTGAAATGGGCACAAGAAATCAATAATGCTATCTTCCAAGATTTGACACGTACAAACAGATCAGATACTTGCAGTGAATTCCATGCTGCATGGTCACAAGTCAAGAGTAGTCCAAAATATAAATGATCATATTTATCAATGCTTCAACAAAATATGTTTATGTGATTCAAGAACCCTAATAAAATTCTTAAAATAAACAGAACTTGAAAGTTTTAATTCTTAATACTTTGACTAAGAACCCTAATAATAGGTCACCAGCCATGTTCAGATCGAGGCGCCTGCTAGAGATGAGTAACCGAACCGATCATGTTTGGGGTACTTTCTTGACAGTTGAGATCGTTGCAATTAAAGTAGAACCTATGGGATAATAATTCTAATACAAATATGATTCAACTCAAACCATGTGTAAGGATTTTAAAATCAAACTTAAATACTTCTCTTGAAATAAAACTAAAAATTCATGGTTTAGTTATAGAAGCAACCGAGACGGACCACAATCACCGTGATATGCAAACGCGAATCTAGTAGTCATGTGAGGCCAAACAAGGTCACGGAATTGGAGAATTCTTTGTCTGAAAAAAGATATCGACAATAATTGGTAAAAAAAAGAGTAGAGTGGCAATATTTAAGAGGAAATGGACTACTCATTCTACCTAATTGATGTTTCATGCTTTTGCAAATTTGGAATCAAAGAAAAATTGAACCTAATTTGTGCACAGGGACCAGAGAGAGCTGCCTGCTTGATTACTCGTGTCATTGCTGACGTGCATAGTAAATCAATTCTTTAATGAGACTCATGATTGAACCGTTTAATCATAGTATAACTAGGAGATCAAATTTTGTTCAAGCTTGTTTATTTGAGGTGTGTGGGTTTGATTTATTTGATCTCGGCTAAACAATAGAGTGATGCTTTACACATTGATTTCAAATTAAAAAATAGCTAATATTATGTAATATTTAATATTTATTTAAGACTTGCTGATGTGGTTGGGTCAAGCTCGTGCTAAACCATGAGTTATCTGTGACATTTGGTTGGACTTGAGGGTTGGATCTGTAGTTTATTTTTTGCTTCCATTTGTGAAATTTTCAATGCCAAAATCATAATGTTCTATCGTTTTCAAGGCTACGTGCCTCTTTCAGTGTAGAAAAGAAGGGTTTTGTATAGGAGTAATTTTAGGTTTACACTGTTGTCATATCTCCTTATGTGTCGCGTTATGATTAGATCATTTCCAATACATTTAACAAATAAAAATATAAATAATTATTTATTATTTGAATTCATCTAATCATGCGACGACGTCTGAGGAAGTATGACAAGTAACTATGGTAAGATGATAAACTTAGACTAACTATTTGTGGCGACAACCTTGAGCCATGTTCATCGCCTGACACACAAACGACTATGAATTTCAAACTAATTTATGGAATACTAATACTGCATATCAATTACATATGATCATAAAAGTAAACCCATTTGATTCGGATACATTATAGAGTGAGGGTTACTAAGGCTCCTCAAAATTTTGGCCTAATATTGTACGCAACAAAAATGGCGCCCACAGGCATAAAAGTTGGCGATATAGAGTGTGGCATTGTGCGCTGGGTTACTGAAAATACTTATAAACGGTTTTGTATGATGGCGAGCGTACCCAACCGAGAGCTATCTACGCTTATGCTCTTAGTGTTCCAACCAAGGATGGATGGACGAGGATTGTAGCAATAGGAATTCAACACGCTCTCTTGAAGGAAACATTGAAGAACACACTCGACAGGTTGTGGAATTTGAGTGGACGTAATTTTAGGCAACTTCATGAAGGAACAAACACCTTTTCAATGAAGGATCACGACTCATGCAGTACTGTGACATTGTCGAGAACTCTCATTTCAAGATATGAATTGGTGATTCATTATCAGAAAATGTAGATCCCCATTTAATTCCTCCAAAGGTAAGTTAGTTGCAAAAATGAACAAACTTCTTAGACAAATCCTTGTTTTTGATCTAGCCACGGCTTCTCAGGAAACATCATTTCCCCGGTATGATCGAAGGGTTGACCTCGAATTCAATTGTTGAACTTCCTATTCATCATCTTCATCGCCCAAATAAAGAGACAAGTCTTTGACAGTGAAAATCACCAGGACTCCAATTCTGACAGCTCAACCTTGTATGCATTGTCGTTTGTTCCTGCAGGAACCTTAAATTTCCCATTAGCTCTTAGAAGTAGTTTACTCGATCTGAGTAAATTGTGTTAGGAATCTCATGCATCCTTACCACCTCATTAAAAAAAGATTCAACATCCATCTCGGCACAAGAAATGAAATGTGCTATCTTTGAAAATCTATAGGCTCCCACCATAATGGCCTCTTTCCCTCTAACCATCTAGTCCAATCCAAGAACAAAATCCACGCAAATTTCTTCTGATGGATGATTAGGTACCGGCAACGACAGTTATAATCCTAGGGGTAGTAACTTCTTCTCAGTCTTTTTGTGTATTATGCATCTCTCCGCTAATCCATGCACAACTTTTGCAAGTTGAGGCTTGTCAAAATGCTTCTTGAAAAAGTTGTTGAAACGTAATAAAAAGAAATTAAGAATAATTGAATTAAGGGTAGTAATTGAAACATATGATAAACCCTTGAAGATGGCTGCAGGAGGCTTGGGCGGACAACTGTAGAGATTGGGTAGTAATTTAACGATTAAAAATATATTTTTACTAACTAAATATTATAGAAAATACTTGAATTTCTTACATACATTCAAAACAATATAAGAAATATTCTGAAAAATATTTTTGCAATTTTAACGGCAACAAGTTTATGCCGCAAGTTTTAGAGTTTTAAAGGAATTACGTATTTTTAATCAATTATTTTATCATTTGTAATAAAAAATTATAATAAATCGTACAAAAATTAAAATATTTTGAAACTTTTTCATCGGCAGAATAATGTATAAACTTGCTTATTTTCATCGGCATGTACGACAAGATGAAGGACATGGCCGTCTGTGCCCCATAAAATGGTGACGCAGACAGTCACACCTATTACACGGTTAATCGGAGATCGTTTTTTTTCTTTTTGGGAAATTCCGGGTAGATTTGCTTATTAGTCCAAACTTCAGGAGTATTTTCAATTATTTACATTATGTTTATTGTAATCAAGTATAGAAAGAATTTTTTAATATTAAATTCCGGGTAGATTTAGTATTTTTTTAATATTAAATTAAGTGGAATTCTACCCCGTAAATATATTGGTTTTGAGTTTTATTAGGGTTAGTAGTTTTACAAATTTTTATATTATTGTTGTCGTGTATTGGAGGAAACAAATAAAAGAAACTATAAACCTTATTGATTCAATATTAATGAAACAAACTATATCATGTCTTTAATAATTAAATTGAAAATATGACCATCGTATCACATCTGAAAAATAGATGCTTGATCACTATCTGATTGAAAAAAATCTTTAAATTAAAAAACGCAAACATTGTTAGCAAAAATATTGTCAACAATACAAATAAAAATTCTATATTTTATAGTATATTCTTGAAAATGATATCAGTGTATTCATTAATAGTAATGTTACGATGAAAATATTCACAACTACGAATTCAAATCGACAGTGCACTAGCATGTCAAAAAAATGAAATTCATTTGAAGGATTTCACATCTTGTTGTACTTAGAGTGATCTTTTAAACTAGAATTAATACAATTTTTATAGAATCAAATAAATTGATATAAAAATCAACAAATGTGCATCGTATTGTAATGTGTAATTTGGTACTCAATGTGTCCGTCTACTTGTGTACACGTGAAGCTACCACTATCCCTAAAAATTTATATTTGTGTACAATCTCTCGTTTGTTATTTTAGGTGACATGTAAAGGAGAGAGACATTGATGGTAGAATCATGAATCAAATAAAATCTCGAGGTTTTAAAAAACAGACGTAGAAAACTCCAAAGTTTAAAAAAGGCAAAGTGAATCCTGACGGACGACTGTGTGCAGGTGAAATTTATCCTTGCTACAAGCACGAGGACGATCGTGTGCTATTGGAGCCATCTGCGACAAAATGGCTCATGACAAGCATGCGAAATAGTATAGTTGATTTTAATTTTTTTTTATTTTTCAACGTAGAATCATTTGCAAATCGCTAAGTTTCTAAATTTTAATGATTTTGATCGCGTGCATAGTAGTTTTCTATGTAATCTTCACCGTATACATGCATGAGATTTGTTTTGTAACCGAGTACTTTCCTACTGTTCATTTTGTTCAAAAATCAATATTTAAGTTCAATGAATTTCCAAAATTCTAAAAATCATTTTATTTAAAAGAAATCAAGGTTCATTTGAACAGAGTCACTAAATATCATATTTAATTTCAAATTACTTTGAACTAATTGATTATATATATTTATTCTAAATTCATGAAGTGGTACCTATGAAATCCATCATCCGTTACCTTCGTTCTTTATCCAAACCTGCAACGTGTGAAGAGAGAAGGTCCCATAAAAGACAACATTGGATTAATTGATTTGAAGTGAAGTTTCTAAGGATTCGTAAGTTAGTATATAGTCCAAAGAGGATGCACCTAAGTTTTACATCATTTAATTATGATTAATTATAAAAAAATATTCATAAATATGGAATTTGTATTATGCATGTAACATTGGTATAAATATGATGTTAACTAATGAATTGACGTATCATAATTTGTCTTTTTTCTCTTGGCGTTGGTCCAACTAAAGATCAAATAGGAACCCCTAGAAATTGCCAACACATAAAAAATACGAGGAGGTTGAGATGCTGCATGCTTAGATGGCAGTCTAAGAAATAATTGAAGTAGATGTGATCTTCCATGAAGGAGACGGCATGGAGTTTGTTAATAATAGCTCTATATTTATCTTTTAGTATTTGTTTCATCTCTTAACATAGAAATAATTAATTACTATAATTAATATTTTATTTTAATTTGAATATCAAATTGGGTAAAAACCAAAACTAGGCTAGAGTTTTTAGTAAATAGGAAAAAAAATGCCTGAATTTTAAAAATTTATTATAATTTTTTTAATATAAAAATATTGCTTAACTGAATTTTTACATATTAACGTACTGTCGAAAAATTATAATAAATCTTAATATTGTTAAAAATTCACGAAGCTTTATAAAATATTATCTTACAATATTATGAATATCAAATCTTAAATGATCGAGATTAATAGAGAAGAATACCAAGTCTCTAAGTCTCAACTATTACAAAGGAGGGGTCAATTGCTAGGAGAAAATGGAAAATATTAGAGCGTTCGAAGGGTCCACTGGCTACGAGTTGTTTTGATCGAACAAGGCTTCCCGGTCCCCAAGTTGTCGACTGCAAAGATCAAGGGGTCGTCTGTATTCTTATGACGGTAACAAAAGGCCGACCACTCAAAGAGAAAACATCGACTGAACAATTAGCAACGCTAACCAAGTGTCGACCAATCACAAGCAGAGGTCCACTGATTCGGACAGATCGGCACAAGTATAAATTCAAGACAGAGATCAAAGAGGGCAATAATTCAAGTGTCGATCTGAATTAGCAATTAATTTTGATTAATCTATTCCAATTAGTTTCGACTAATTTGGGAAACCAAATCACTTCGATTAAATAATTCTGATTGATTTAATCGACTCCAATTCATCGATAATTATAATGTTTGGTCAGGATCAATCCGTTTTCTACTGCACGAAATTTGGTCCTAAATTTTTCTGACCGTAATCAAACCGGTAGAAGTTCAGGACCATACAAGAATTGATCTCTCTCGTCAAATATCAGAAATATAGTGCAAACGAATTGAAAGTCAAAAATCAATAATCGTAAAACCGTACTCAGGCACGACGAGACGATGGCAATAAACATGGGCATGGTAGTCATTTGAGGTCATGAATGGTCACAGAGATATTAGAGAGGAAATAGACTGGTCATTCTTTGTCACGCTTTTGCAAACTTGGATACAAACAAGAATTGAACCAAACGTGGATGCAGGGACCAGGGAGAGCTGCCTGCATGTTATTGTATTCATGTCATTTCTTCACAAATTTATTTTTGTGTTATTTAAATATGCGTATAACATATTTGCATTAAAATTAAGACATGGTTACGATAATTTTAACTATAGAACATTTGAAATAATTTTTGATCATTTATATAAGATGATTGTAGTCATGTATATTTAACTCATCTAAGTTCAACTTGGTCGATTCGGACCAAATAAAGCTCATCAGACTCGAAAATTCGCCAAGCTCGACTCGACAAGCTCAAGAGACTACTTGATAGATAAGCTCACCAAACTCGATGAACTAATTTTTTTAGGGATGGGCACTGCCCGGGTCAAGTTTTGACTATTTTTTACCTACTTGTGCGATGAACTAATTTTTTTAGGAGTGACCACTGCCCGGGTCGGGTTTTGACTATGAGTTTTTAACAAGAACCCAAAATTGAGTTTTCTAAAACCAGAACTCGGGTGGGTTTAAATTAAAAAAGTTAAAATACATTTTAAAATATTTTATTATATTGAAACTTAATTTTGAATGTTTTTATTATTATTTGGCCAAATTTTTAGATTTTAGGCCAAAGTTTAGGTTGCATGTGTTCATTTATCCTACCTATTTATATAATCACTGCATATTATTGACACCGTCTAAATACATCGACAAGTTTATTTGTACTCTCAAATTTCTTAAAGAAAATCAAATCCAATATCGAACTCCATCTCTCTCCACCAATTCCACCCCGTTTCCTCAAAACCCCAGTCTCCGACTTCACCTAAGCTCTTCAATGGTTGCTCCAGATCTTGCCCATCAACGGAGATCGTTTCACTACTCTTCATTCCTTCTCCTTCGTCTCCAACAACCTCCTCAAACACAGTTTCCCACCACTCTTTCTCGTTCTTCGGCGACCGTGGACCTGCAACTACAGGTTCCGACGGCGTCGGCGACGGAGCCGGAGATGAAACAGTGGGTTGTTCTTTGCTCTGCTCGAACTCTTGAACTCGAGCTTGTTGGCATCTCAGAATGAAGCCCTTGGAAAAGGTCCGAGGTTGGGGCCTTATCACCTTGGGTGTAGAAAGAGATTTGGAGACTTGTAAAGTCTTTCTCTCTCTACAACTCTCTTCCTTTCGTAAATGGGTGTTCCAGTAGTTCTTCACGTCGTTTGCTGTTCTTCCCGGCAGTCTTCCGGCGATGAGTGACCACCTGGATCGTTTCGAAAATATCTATGAATAATATAATATGATATACTTTTGTAGTATATTAAACCTAAAAAACTATAAAGTTGGAGAGGAGTCTGGTCGTGTTTGTATAATATTGTTCATATATTTTACTCATTTAACAAGAGAGTTAAAACTCAATTTAGGATAAATAGCTCGATTTTGACTTGCATTTAAAAAAATAAATTTGAGCTCTTTTGACATTTAATATGGACGCACTCGCCCTTCTTTGGATAATTACTTTATTCGTATTAGATTGTCATTGCATTCGATACAGACGCACTGACCCTAAATTATTTTTTGAATTTTTATTTTAATTAATTTGACCAAGCAAATTTTATCGGTTAGTAAATTTTAATTAATTAATTCGACATTGGTACAATTTACTATAATTTTTAGAATATATACAATATTCAATTCAATTAAAAGTACATAAGTTAATAAAAATTCTTGAAACTTTGTGGAGTATTATCTTGTAATGTTGTAAATGTTTAACAACAGTTTCAAGAATGTTAATTGATTTACGTAATTTGAACTGAATTCATTTTTATGAATTAAAAAAATTATAGTAAATCAGAAAATTATTGAAAATTTATAAAACTTTGTGAAAATACTGTCTTACAATGCTGTAAATGTGTGGTAAGAATTTCAAGAATTTTTATTGACGTATATAATTTTAACTGAATTTGTTTATTTTATATATTCCAAAAATTATAGTAAATTGTACAAATGTCAAAAAAAATTTAAAATTTTCCAAAATAGTTTCTTTTATTGTTGTGAGTGTGTACTAAAAATTTCAAGTCATTCTAATAAGATTTTTTAACTAAATTAATTAAAAATAAAAAATTTAGAAAATAATTTGAGAGTTAGTGCGTCCGTATTTGACTCAGTGACCTTCTTATATGAACGTAGACCGTGGTGATTATCTGAAAGAAGGTGAATGAGTCTGTATCAAACGTCTGAATAACTCAAATTTAATTTTTTTAAAACCCATGCTCGAATTAAGTTATTTATCCGAGCCTAAATTGGATGTTAAGCTTACCTTAATAAATGATTTATGAACAATCTAGTCAATGATGTTGACTTAGTTATAAAGTACAACCCATCTTAAAACACAATGATTATTCATCGTGCACTTATGATTGAAAATTCTTCACTTTTCATGGATTTAGAAGTAATCACTAGACTCTAACTTTTCTTTCTAAGTTTTATATGAAAACATCTCGAGTTTTTGAAATAAATAAATAATTTTATTTTTTCATATAGTCGTATTTTCTAATGCGGGAAATATTTTTTCACTACAGTTACTAAAAATAAGTCGTTACTAATTGATATTTGATGTGTTAGAATTAAAACAAAGAGTATAAACAGAATGTAAACGTATCGTTATTATTCTCATTTACCTTAAAATCATTATTCGATATGCTGTAAAAATAAAGATATTTTGTAAAGTATTATTCGTTAGATTAAGTTCGACGTAAGACAGAGAAACAGCTAGGGTACGAGGTATATTCCATCTAATTTGACATTTTTAAACGAGTGAAGTTGTAACTAGCTTGCCTGTTGCCTAGAAGATTACGAAGCTTGATCATAAGATCAACTTCATCTTCTTCGAATACACCTCTCTTAATGTTTGGCCTCAAATAGTTCAACCATCTCAATCTGCAACTTTTTCTGCATCTGTTCAACCCTGAAAATTATTCATGTGGCCGTTAAGATCAAACAGGGATCGCTGCATGTTATTTAGTTCTTCCTTTTGACATTTTGGACGTCGAGGCCTGCTATGCAAGCTAGAGAGAGAAAGGGAGAGAGAGAGAGAACCTGCTCTGGGTGGGATTTGATGCCATTTTCCTTCTCCATAAGTAGCAATGCACTGCCTGAGAAGAGTGTCTTCTTCCTCAGTCCATGCACCCTTTCTCACTCCAAAACCGCCCTTTCTCTCTCTCTCTCTCTCTAGGAAGTCGAGAGCAGCTCTGTCCATTATTTTCCACAACAAAGCTTGTGAGATGTTTCAGAGAAGGCCACTGAGTTTGCGTAAATAGACACGTTTCTGTGTACTACAAAGACGTGCATTTGGGAGATCCACATGAAGAGAAACCACTGTAGCATGTTTCTCTCCACTTAACTCAACTACTCTTTAACTCCATAACCCTAGCTGTCTCTAACTTCTGTTGCAGATTCAAGGAACCAATGTCATATATGACAATTTTTACTTTATGCATCTAAAATCGAAGAACATGGACCGCTTGAAAATGCCTGCTGATGGATTCCATGAAATAATTAGTTAGGTATTCGTGGATAAGTCAAGTAGAAAAGGTTGAATGACTCTTGTGTGTATTATTTGGTCATACAGCCTCTCCAATTTAGCCTTTTATGTTTCTCATTTGCCACTTGCCTTTTATTTGAAGCTTGNAAAAAAAAAAAAAAAAAAACAATCAGTCTAAATAAATTAACAAAGTACACCTTTATTACATCTGCTTGTTATTGAGTGCATAATTCCCGACAAAAACATAACAGTTTTTTGACAATTTTTAAACATGGAACCAGTTTGTCTCTCAGAACAATTCTTGATCCTCGGTTATTTAAAGGGAGAGATTTTTTTAATTTATTAAAATTGTCAAATAAGCTGCTAAATTATTTTAAAGAAGAGAGAAGGGGTGGGATAGACAATGAAAGATAATTTTTGTGCATCAAATCACAACTGCAGTTTGTAACAGGGTCCCAGTTGCTGTCTTCCTTGATAGTCTCAATCATCACCATCACCAGTCCGATAATTGGCATGGAAGAAGACGTGAGTTTGAGAGGGCAGGCCCTAGGGTCTTGCGTGGAACCTTGCCTTCCATTCGAGCTTTCTGTGGGTGGCCAGATGGTCCACTGTTTGAAACACTTGTGGAAATATTGGTTGCTGTGATTGCTCTAGTTCATTGCAGGGACATTAATAAGTGCGCAGAACCGGTACCACCGTTTGAAACTCGTTGAAAACCTTGATTTTTGTGATTTCTGTTCTACGTTTCCATTTATAACCAATTAATATGGTTTAGGGTTGAAGAGTTAGGGTTAGGGTTTAGAGTTTAGGGTTTAATGCATGGAAGAGACGTCACCCTCCAAAGATTGCCCCACAAAAGCTTACATAGTTATTTGAAACTAATATGGCTTTGGGCTTCAGTTTGGGTTTCTTGGATCACTTTAGTGCATTACACCTAACATGCTGATGGTTAATCTCTAGAAATATTATTGTGTGCCCAAAATTCAAGCGAATAATCACAAAAGAATTTGAGATAACTGATATTGGTCTAATGACATATTATCTCGTCATTCGGGGTGGGCACGATCCGGACCAAATCAGTTTCAAGTCAGTTATACATGCATGGGTTCGCCTACTTAGGTGATCAATTTAAGTGCTAGTTCATATGTTCGATGAATGACACAATTCATGTAATGAGCTATACATATGCCAAATAATCCAACAAATACCACGAGTCTAGATGCTTGATATCAGGACAATCTAGCAACAAAATTTAAAAACTCTCTATTCGATTTTAGACACATTGTAGTCATTTCCTAAGTATTTTTTAAGATCTATGGATAAGAGATTCGTTTTGTGATTCTGTTCTCGTCGGTTCTAATTAGAAGCACAAAATATTACATGATTTAGCAGGTAAACTTTTTAAGGGTGATAATTTTGCGCCCAATGGTCCGATTTCGTTAGATTTATATTTCGATCAAAGACTTTATTTCTTGAAAGGATTAAATCCTTTTCCGATCGATGAAAAATAGAAATTCTCTCGAATATGTCATAATTAGCATATATTTTTAAAAGAGATAGAGGAGAAAAATTCGCAAATTCAACAAACACTTGAGCCACTCCAGGAATGGGAAATCAAACAAGACAACTCAAGTCAAACATTTGACGTTTGAATCAGTCAAATCCATTCATAAGCCTCTCGAGCCAGGAACGTCAACCCACTGCAACTTCAACTCAACTTCACCAGATTCCACGTTCCTCAATCTGAGAAACAAGTTTTGGACCACTTTTTGTCCTTCCCAAACAACTGCACTCTCTTCCGACAAGCAATTCTTCCTGCTCGGTTGAATCTTTCGTATTATCGTCCCGCTCGGGAGCTCATCCAGTTGCATTCGCATGGCTTCGAGGAAAGGCCCGATCTCAAACTCGGCATCCCCCATTTTGTCGTCGAGAGAAAATGTGTCTTTGTCGTACACAAACTGAGGCCAAAATGAAATCGAAGGCTTATTTTCAACCCGTTTCAGATCAATCATCAGAATAAATACTTCACTTACCAGTTTGATTGGGAGAGATGGATCCATTACAGACATGGTTAGATCTTCATTCCACTCTGGATTGATGTTTTTCTTAACCACGCGAGTTTTGAGTTTCTGAGGCAGACAAGAGAGAAGAAATTATACAACACTCGATTTTCTAAACAACCATTGTCATGTCGGATTGAGAAAGAAAATATAATAATCTGTTCCAGCCTTTTCGATCCGAGATCGAGCACAAAGAATCAATAGATCCGTCCAGATTAGAACCCATGTTACCATAACTCAATAATAATCAAGAGAAAGATAGCAAAGTCAACGGGGATTTCAGAACCAGATGGGAAGCAGATTGTTTTAGCTATAATTCCAAAAAAACAAAAACCAAGAAACACGGAAATTTGAACGCAAAAGATCAGAAAATGGACCTGCTTTCCCATTTTGAGAACGACGTAAGGGTCGCTGGTCGTTACATCTCGCACGGCGAGGTTAACCCCTCTGCAAACACGAATCTTAAGAAGACCCAAAAAGTGCTCCATCAGAAACTAAGTCGCCGCTGATACAATATCTGGTTAAGGCAATTCCTCAAACAGGTAGAGGGCAAAATTTCTTTGGGGCTGCTTTGGCGTGGAAACAAAAGAACCGAATCTTAAGTAATTTATACCCTAAAGATAAAAAAACCCCTCAGATTATAGAAGTGAATTTCATCATCAAGAAAGTATTCAATTATTAGAAAATGAATCGAGGTCGTGCCTGGGGAGAGCAGCACTCGTTTGACTTCTGAACAGTTGAAATTGAAGGATTGTCTTTGTTTTACCAATCACACCGAGTAAAATTTCATCTATGCACTGTAAATTGTTTCCTTGAAACGCAATTTCGACGCCAGAAGGTAGAAACGGTAAAGAAGATTGAGAGAGTAACGCCCTCTTTTGTTAAAGTAGATACTAAATTTGGCCCTTGAGTTTTCAATTTTACTTTCAGTTAAGATTCAAGTTGTTCAACTCCGGAAGCTCACCTTAATTCCCCCGCGCAACCGACGTTCGTCTTCCCCGGCGGCCCAGGAGAGTGTTGCGTAGTCTTTCAAGCCTTCTAACGAAATGGGCAATGATTTTGGTCAAGTGGGTCGAAGAAGAATCACTGCGATAACTGCTACGAAGCGAGAAGCTTCAGAGTCTGTGTCCAAACTGTCCGAAAGGCACCGTAGAGATGATGGATGAGCAAAGGACTGATGATAGGATGATGTTCGAGCATGGATTGTTTGTTTGAATTCAACCATGGCCGAATGGGACGAGAGAGTATCAGAGGAAACTACATTTTCTTTTTCCTTTTTCTTATAATAAAAACAACAAATGACAGAATAACGAATCATTCTTCTTCTTCTTGGTCGAGGTCGAAGATCAGGCTTTTGGTGGACGAAGAGCTGCAGTAGACTGTCGTCCCGGCATTCCAAACAGCGCATAATGGCTGGCCGGAGAACAACCGGATCAAATCGCTAACTACATCCTTCATCTGATACTACCAGTCTTAATCTTAAAGATCGCTTTTCAAAGGTACAAGCTTTTATTCATCGAATTCAACCTAAACCCAAAATTATGGAACAAAACTCTAAGAAAATTAATCTCAACTCCTCCTTCACACCGCTTTTTTACAGCTCTTGACAATTACACTTCTCGTTCTCTCTCACTCACTGAGTTTCTCCGGCGGCGAGTTGCCAGGACGAGGTGGCGATCAACGGCCGGGTGTGCCAGCCAAGCATCAAACACCCATTGTTTTCCTCCACCTTGTATCCATCCCCTCCGGCGAACAGAGCCAGCAACATACTCGCCTGCTTGAACGCGTTCGATCCGAGGTGAACTGGGTGAAACCCTGCGGATTCCATCCGAGTTTGCCACTGACTCAACGTCTCGTGCCTCTCGACTCGGTCCGTACCTTCACAGGCCACCACGTTGCATATCTGCCTGCCCAGATACAACTCGGACATGACCAGGTCCTGGCTCGGCGGAGCTGACCCTTCCAACGAGTCAAACAGGTTTGAGTAGAAGTTAAGAGCCTCGGTAAACCGGTTCAAGAAAATTGGCCCGTTGTGATTCGCTTCTTGCTCCACCATCGTCACGATTTTCGGCTTCATTCTCTTGATCGAAGAAAGCACCTTGTCCACGGCGGACGGGCGGGAGAGAAGACGATGCAGTTCGAAAACTGAGTTCACGGCAACCGTTTCGAACTCTGGTGGACGGATGTCAAGTATTTCCGGCTCCAGATCTGCGAGAGAGTTGCAGAGAAACCCACGAAACTCGAATTTGATTCCAATGGTGTCGGCCAATTGCGCTAATTTCCAACCCACTTGCTGTAAAGAGTCGGTGTTATCTAGCTGGGGTGGGCCAATTCCGGTGAGACGGAAAGCCGGTGGACCTCCGGCACGTAACGCGAGCGCCTGCATCAACGCTGGCCACTGCATGCCCTGTTTAAGCCCGAAATCTATAACGTGGACTCTGCTAGCGGTTGCGAACGCTTCGAGAATCGCTTGATTTGCAGTGAAATGAGCGAATTTGAGATAGGGACAGGTCTCGTAAAAGTGCATCTGGAGAAGATCGGTGTAAGACGGGTCTACACAGTCTTGTGGGTAGATTCTGTAAATCCGGCGAGCGAGAGCTTCGGCGAAATAGGTGGCCACTTTTCGCATGGCACCGGCCTGCGAGGCCGCCAGAATTCCAATGTGTTTTACGAGGGCGTCGGCGAGTTTAATGTTATCATCTTGAACTGCTTCAGCGCAGGCCATGAGTGTATGAACGAGCTGTACTCCGGTTTCCTGCGAATCGACGAGAACCACCGGTCGGGATAGGTCGGTAGCCGCCGCCGTGGTGGTTCCGGAGGACGAAGACGATGAATCTGATAGAAACGACGTTTTTAATCGCTTCCTCGGCGAATCGATTTGAGGATATACTGCGACTCCGGGTACCGCTCTCAGATCATACTCCGAATCGTCGAAAACCCTAGATTGATCCTCGAACTGTCGCTCAGAATTCGAGAATCCGCCATTAACGGCCATTAAAGCTTCCGATCGACCAGGAGCCGGAAGATCGTTCTGATTTGGAAGAGAATCGAGGCTATTGGGAGGGTTATTCAGCTCGGAAAGCATACTTTGAACCCAGCTAGAAAGATCAGAAGGATTGTAATGAACAGAATCGCACGAGAGATGAGAAATTCCATCTTCCTGAGCAGTACCCATAACCATTTCGAGAAGCTCAAGCTTTTGCGCGACATCGGCCATGTCCGACGACCTAACCCTGTAACCCAAAACAGCGAGCAGCTCATCCATTCCTCCCCCATCCTGCTCTTCTTCCCAAATCTTACCCTTTCCCGCCGACTGTAAAACCGAGCTCTCTGATTTCCCCCTTCTTCCGCCATAACCACTCCCAGATCCGTTCTGATGTTCCCTCTTCATCTTTTTCGAAGCTACAACAGTAAAAGAAAAGAAAAAACAAGAGAAAAAACTAGAATTTAACCATTTTTGGGATGTCCGATACACTGATTTGTGCTCTGAAACAGAAAGATGATAAGAAAGATGGTTCGGAGATGGGCGGGAGATTCAATGAACAGCAAACAGAGGAAGCTAAAGTGGAAGAGATAAGGAAAAACGCAGGCCATAATTAATATACATCATTTTTATAAATAATTAAATATTTTTTAATCTGTTAAAATATAAATTCGAATTTTAAAAAATACACTAATATTTTATTAGCTTTAATTTAATTTAGTTCTCTCTCCGTGGAAGTACCGCCGTGGATAAAAAAGGGACGTGGGAGATGTTCCTCTGCTTCGCGCTCATACAATTGGGTTGATCTCAACCGTTCACTAAAAATCAGGTACGTACAGTGGGACCCACTGTTCAACTGTGGGGTTCAGCTGTCGCTGGAGTATCTTTTACCACTGTTCTAGCCTTTTCAGGTTTTTATTCCCGCTTCGTAGCAGCGCGTGTCTCTCACGTGTATCACCGCAAACTTTTCATCAATTATTAATGTAAATAATATTTAAACCGAGTTGCACTTGCACATCAACATTTTTAGTGGCGTGGGGGAAAATGCCCAACTGTTGAACCAAGCACTACCAATAATCCACGTGGCTGTTCCAGATGAATTCGTGAAAACCACGAACCATTTGTGCAAGTGTGGTTTGGTCGTCAACCTGGTATCGGCAGGGCCCACTATATGTGGGATGATTCAGACGTCAACATAGGAATTAGGACCATCTCATCCTAAATAAGACCCACTATTGGCAGGGCCCACTTATAGATCATATTATAAAATAACAAAAATATATGGATTAAACGATAAATTATTGAGAAATTGGTGTTATTGAAATGAAGAAAAATAAAAAAGGAGAGAGACAGAGGTGAGACCAGGAGAAGGCAGGGTGACATGTGATGGGGGGTGGGGAAGGGCCATGTGATTGCGCCACGCTTCCCAAGATTTCCTTATCTAGGGTGGGCCCCCACTTCGCCACGACCTTGCTTTCTGTTCCGTTCTCATCCCGACGTGTTCTTCAATCTTCACCGCTTCACTCCCATTCCTTTAATTAGGTTTCAATTTAGGATGTTTTTTTTTGGCTAATATCCGTTATTATTTTGATCAAGATAAAAATTATTTTAGGCCTTGAGTTTCACTAAAAACATTTAGTTACTTATTCCTTAATATAATACATATATATTAATATAATAAATTTATATATTAGTATAATAAATTTATATATTAATATAACAAATATATATGTCTGATAAATTTATAAGTCAATATAATAAATGTATATGTCAA
Source organism: Begonia fuchsioides (assembly GCA_003255005.1). Taxonomy (NCBI): domain Eukaryota; kingdom Viridiplantae; phylum Streptophyta; class Magnoliopsida; order Cucurbitales; family Begoniaceae; genus Begonia; species Begonia fuchsioides. The sequence continues at coordinate 171,441 of QAOC01008910.1, read as the reverse complement.
TATAATAAATTTATAGATCAATATAATAAATTCATACATTATAGGACGTACGAAATTTTATTAAATTATTAAAAATTTAAGAAATTTTTATAATATTATAAATATGTGACAAAAAATTCAATAATTTTTATTAACGTACAAATTTTTAATTAATTTTTTATTTTATGCATTAAAAATTATAATAAATTATAAAATTATTGAAAATTCATGAAACTTTGTTGAGTATTATCTTACAATACTGTAAATTTATGATAAAATTTTCAAAAAAAATTTATTGATGTACAAATTTTATCTAAATTTGTTTTTAAATTTGACTTTAGTGGTTTTTCAATTTGACTTTAGTGGTAAAATTTTTGAAATCGAGTTCAAATCCACCAATACGAGTCCTACAAAAATATAAAATCGTTACTTACCAATTTACTTTAAAATAATTTTAAATATTAAGAAAAAAATAATCGTGACATACCTTGATTAATTGCGTGCAAACAAATAGAACGAGCGTAATTAAATAGTTGAGAAATTGAATGATTGAGATTGACAATTAGATAGGTGTCAACCTAGTTATGATGTATCTAAGTTGTGGTGATGCAAATGTCAAAATTATTTGTATAACAGTAGTTATGAAATTTTTTAATAATTTTTTTTAGATTTATTCTAATAAAATATTTACAATACATTTCTACGTTTATTATATTTTCAATCTTATAACAACGAAAACAACTTGTTAAAAAATATATACAAGATATATGTTTTAAAAATTATTTAGCTCGTTTGGCTCGGCTCGCTCGGCTCGTGCTCGGCTTGAATAGGCTCGAGGCTTACGAGTCTGCTCGAGCTTAATTTTTTTTTAAAAAAAATCGTCAGGCTCGGCTCGAAAAGCTCGACAGGCTCGACGAGCAGGACAATTTCGGGCTCGGCTTGCTCAAATAGGCTCGAATGCTACCTCTTTCATGCTTCTCAAGTATCCACGTATCGCTGCATGCTATTTCCTAGAATTCTCTTACTATTTAAATCCAAAATACTACAATTTTATTAATTTTTTAAATACTAAACGAGTATTGAAGATCATCAATTTTTTGAAGTCCCCCTATTTGAACCATAGGATCAATTTTTGTTAATGATTGTATACAAAACGTGTTAAATTCGTACAAGTTTATAAAGACGAAGACACTTGATAATTCGATGACAGCTCCCGTCACACGAATGAGCATGTTATTGTGTTTACGAATGATCGCATTCACATTTACGAGTCTATCAATTTTTGTAGGTAACCCAATTTCGTGCACCCACCCGAACATATCACGAATAAACGAGTAATTTGAACCATGAGAATTCTTTGGTCATAATTTTTCGTTACTTTTGTTTTAAAAATACTTAAATTTAGATTCATCAATATTCTTAAATGATCACATTCATAGTTTGTGAGAGGTTAAATCACGGTGACTCTGTGACCCAGTGATAAGAGGTCTTTACCTGATATCTCAATAAGCTCCTCAACATTTGAGGGATTATTTTGATACTCAGTTACGTTCAAAAAGCCTCATCGCACAAAACCCTACTTAATTATGTTTAGGCCAAACAACTCAGAAAATTCTCTTGGCTTTTTAACGTAAATAAATGATAATTGATCATTTAAAAGACCATTTAAATATTAACGAAATTACAGAGTACTTTCTTTAATAAGAGTAATTGTTTAAATACGATGAGATCGAGGAGTACTTTAAACCTTAATTAAGCCTATTAAGCCTACTACTAGACAATATGTTGTATCTTGAATGTCATACCATCGCCATTCTAGAAACCTACACAATCAAGGGCATAATTTTTTTATGCAAGCCACGATTATTCGTTTTAAATTGATATTCGCCGGCATGATTATAACATATAACTAAACCAACCCTAAAAACCAAGTTGTTTAAATAATAAAATAACTTGGATTGTTATCTCTATGCTTTGAAGCAAGTGCTTGTTGATCATCTATTGTTCTACACTAATTAAAGAAAGATGAGTCTCTTTCGAGTTCATTTTTTTAAATTACTCGTGCTATTTATATCGTTATACTAATTTCGAATTGTTATTGTTAAGATATGTTGTATGGTTATACTAATTAACATCTACGGTTGGAGGGTTAAAAAGATATTATGCAGAAAAATAGAATCTCTTCTCTTGTGGTAGACCCATCACTTATTACGACTATCTATGCTCTTTATATTAATTATTTAAATAAAACGTTATTATTATTTTATGAGAAAAAACTAAATTCGAAATTAAGTTTGAGTAAATAAGTTGATTCGGGCATGAATTTTAGAAAAATAAAATTTGGGCTTACGGATGCAAGTTGCGTCCGAGTGAAGATCGAATCTTGCCTCACTCGGACGCAACTTGCTTACTCGGATACAACTTGCCTCACTTGGACGAAACACTCAGACGCAACTTGCCTCACTCGAACGTAACACTTGTATTTTTTTTGTAATTTTTTATTTTTAATTAATTTGACTAAAAAATATTATCAGAATGACTTTTAATTTTTATTATGCATTTACAACAATAAAAAACACTAATCTGAAAATTTTTAAATTTTTTCGACAACTCTACGATTTACTATAATTTATTTAATACATAAACAAAAAAAATTATTAAAATTACGTACATCAATAAAAAAAATCACGAAATTTTGTGGAATATTGTAATACAGTGTAGTAAGTGTGTGATACAAGTTTAAAAAAAATTTATTACCGTATGTAATTTTAACAAAAATATTTAAGTTATTCTGATTGAGGCATGTTGCGTCCGAGGGATGCGTCCGCAAAACCTAAATTTTATTTTTTCAAAACTCAGACTCGAATTGATCTATTTACCCGAAACTCAAGCCCGAAACTCAAGCCTGAATTATATATAAATATGAATTTTTTATTTTATTTTTTAAAATTATTGTTTTTATTTAAACATATATCATGACAATAACATGAAATTTTTACCACATATTCACAAAAATATAAGAGAGCAATCTAAAAAGTTTTAAAATTTTTCTATATTTATACAATTTTCTATAAATTTGTAATGCAATAAATAAAAAAATTAGTTTAAAATCTGTACATCAATAAAAATTCTTGAAATTTTTACTACATATTTGTAATTTAAGAAAATATTACATATAATTTCATAAATTTTTAATAATTTATTATAATTAATAATAAGATGACTGCAATATGATTCATGGTAGAATTGTAATGAAACGTGAGAATGTCGTATGTCAAAAAGGAAGAGATAATTGTAAAATGAGATTGTGTTTCGCTCATAATATTTTTTCTACCCTCCCACCATAAATGCTAATTTTGGTAGGATTTGCTTTCTCTATTCTTTATTTATGTCTATATCACTAAAGAAAAAATAACATAATTTTAAGAAGATCAGACGTTTTATGTAGAGTTACTGCGTTCGTATCAGACGTGCTATATATAGTTACTACGCCTGATATAAACGATCTGACCTCTTATTAAATGTTAGAGAAGCTCAAGTTTATTTTTTCTAAAACATGCATTTTTTCACTTATTTTATCGACATTCAAGCCCAAATTTAATTTTGACCTATGGTTTTTAATGCTTGGCACTAGCAATTGTTTGATATGTCAAATTATAAATAAATAGAAAAAGACTAAACATTTGGTACTTTTTTCATTATTATTTTTGCAATTATTACGTATAAATAATTACTATTATTAATGCATTTTTTTAAGTGTAGAAAATGGGCCCAATGATAATCATGAAGAAGTAAGAGCTTCTTTATCTAGCAGTTACATTTCGAGAACAAACAAGAAACAAGTACATTTATTTATTTTATTAAAAAAATATAAAAGTGAGTAACAAAATTAATTAATTAATTAATTGAGCAGAAAAAAGAAAAAAATGTCAGCATCTGATAGAAATGGGTGCCTATTCGTGTTAGGGTTGGAGTTGGACTTGGGGTAATGAATGGAGATGACTAATGCTTGTCATATCACATTCATAATTTTCAGTTTTATTATTATTTAATTTAAACTCACACCTAATTATTGTATTAAAGTACTATTTTATTAAATATTTTAGGTATAACATTGTATTAACGTGTCAAAGAATAATTTGTATTGTATATAATTAACAAAAATGTTTTTGTATGATATAATAGGTTAAATATTTCGGACAATTTTAAGGGAGAAGATGGAAAATGAATGCATAATAAATTAAAATGATGCGAATAAAGTTATTTACCTATTATTATATCCTCCAAAGTTACATTTTGTCATGAATTATAATAATTAATATAGTTAATTATCAAATACGGCAAACTTTAATTAGGCAAAAAACCCTCCTATTTTAGATTTTAAGCCTTTCAAATATTGACATTTAAACTTATAAATTGATTTGGAAAAAGTCTAAAATTGGTTCGATAAATTGAAATTTTAGAAGAAAAATAAAAAAAATAATTTAAAATTGGTTCGATAAATTGAAATTTTAGAAGAAAAATAAAAACAAAGTTATCCATTTTCCATCACATGTATACGAAATACGCTCAAACAACGACACGTATAAAAATTCTGCCAAATAGGATTATGGGTCACGACCGGCCGGGTAAGAGAAGAACAATCGAAAAAACCTTAAACGAGTTTAAGCGATCGAATAAGATGAAGCCGAAACGCCATAGTCCGTAGCCACGATCTCGAGAATAGATTTGGGCATGATGGGCCTACAAAGGCCCATACCTTGTGGGGTTTTGGGCTGGTTGAGTCCATTGGGCTAATATGTTATCCGATTTGGGCCCATTAAGCTCTCCATGAACGGCTAATTCTCTTAATTCAGTTGTTAAATTAACTTTTTTATATAATGAATAAAATTATTCTTGTAACCGGGTTAACGGGTCAGGCTCCATGCGTGCCGGGTGTTCCAATCTACGTGGGCAATGGCAGAGTGGGAGGGAAGGAGAAGGATTTTTCCTCATCCAGTCTACTATCGTCTTCTCTCTCAATCTTCAGTTGTCTCTATGCCTCTCAGTTCTTTACCGGGGCTTTTCTTCCATTAGCGACTCCGGAGTTTCTTAATTCATTGAGCTTTACTTTCTGCTGTTTCTTCTTCTGCTCATGGCTTCATCTGGTTCCTCTTTTCTAACCTCGTGTTTTCCTCACCGTCTCAATCCCATCATCTTCTCAACGCGGCGGCGATGTGTTGGGCTCTATCCCTTGCATTTTCATCGCCTTGGGCTTAGATTCTCTGCTGGTGAGTTCTTTTTCTTTCTCTCGTTGCTTCTGTGAGAAAGTATTAGAACCGCAGCGGGTTTTATTTGTGGGATTATTGATTTTCTTTCTTTTGAATGTTATCTTCATAAGTTTAGCTGTACTCTTAAATGTCAAATTTAGCAAAAGTTGAACTACGTGTATGACTAGTATGGTTTTTCTGGTTCACATAATAAATTGTTTTTTGAAAATTTGAAAAAGGTTGCTCCTTTTATTTGACATTGTTTGAAAAGTTAACTTCCTATTTATTTTCTGTTCTATAATTTGACCGGTAGGAACATGTTGTACCCAGAAATCACTCAAAAGTGGCCATCAAATGGGAAAATTCTGTCACTTTTTTTTTCTATATTATTCTTTGAAACCTTAATCGTTAACAATTATTAGTCATTTTAATTTCACGTGGTCCTTACATATCTGGAACTATGTTCATCTCGTTTTTCATATCAAGGTTCCTACGATCCTTTTGTTTTATTTTATGAGATTTTCCCCCGTTTGGTATGTACTAAAAACGTGTGAATTAAGCCAAAAAAGAAAACAATTAGAAGAGCGAGACTTTAACAGAGAAGCTCAATCAAACAGAATTCTGGTTTTGTTCAAGCTAGGCCTTAAGGTTTAATGGAAAATCTGGTTCTTTAGTTTTTTAGTAAATTGAATATATATTCTTGGATTTTCAGCTGCAGCTTCAGAGAATGGTACTTTTACTTCTCCCGAAGTGTCAAAGGCATTTGATTTTAGTTCAGAGGAACGAATATACAACTGGTAAATTTAAATTCTTTCACTAAGTGACTTTTTATTTGTTTGTGTATATTGTTCCCGACCATGATGATTCATTTCTTGGGTATGTACACATTTATTTTAACTTGGTTGGTAAACCTTTCTCGGAGGTTAAAAATATTATTCTTTTCAGTACAATGAAAGGGTTTATTTTTTGTCTTGAACTGTTGTGGTTTGTGAATTTTCACCGGGCATGTTTTAGAGCAATTATAGCAATAAACAGTTATATAATCAAGAGAGGGTGGAGACAATATTTGGCTTGTTACAGATTTTTTAGAAAGCCTGTCCATGGTGAATCGTTTTGAAAAATAGCTTAGTTAAATCTCAAAACTACTAATGATGGGTGTAGTCGAGATTTTGAAGGTGCTGAGAGTTTCAACACAGCAGTGTAAATATTTGGACATTCTGATTTCTTGGAGACGAGTTTTAAGATTGTGAGGTTTTGGAAATTCTAATTTGTGAGATTCAATACTGGGATGTTTTTGCTTCTGAAGTTTGTTCCTTCTTTTGAAATTTAGAGACTTCAAATTTTCACATGACTAATTTATCACCTCGTGCACCTTTCTTTTCTTCGTTTGTCATGTTCAGTGGAACTCTGCTTTTCTAATACCTTTATCCCATCATGGAAACTTGACTAATGTTCAGAATGCATGAAATTTTTTTATTTAGGTGGGACTCTCAAGGGTATTTTAAGCCAAATTTTGATCGAGGAAGTGATCCTTTCGTTATTCCTATGCCACCTCCTAATGTCACTGGTTCGCTACACATGGGACATGCAATGTTTGTGACTCTTGAGGTTGTGAAAGTAGTTGATATACTTGCTACATGAAGCCTGTTTAGTACACGATTTGATTGCTGTTTGACTCTTTCATAAATGTTTGAAAGGTTTAAATAAGCCAATGTAGAGTTTTCACCAATGTTTGACATACACATGTGAAGTCTTTCTGCAATAGTACATGCATATGCGTAAATACATATAAACTTACATTATGTGGGTGTATGTATATGCACTGAATTGGGGAGAACTCTTCACAAATTATATAGTATTTTATCTATCAAGAGTCAAACTTTTTTGCTGGAGTTATATTGTGTGCATTTGAGTTTTTGGCCTCATTGACCAAACCATTTTGAATCTGAATTAAACCTTTTCAGACCTGCATTAAGTTCGACAAGATGATGATATTTTCCCTCTTAAAGAAATCTATGGCTCGAAGCTTTGCTGCTTTATTTTATATCCGTACTTTGTCAATTCGGATGTTCAATCTGCCAAAATGATGGCTTTGTTGTTGGAAATTATATGATTGTAATCATACATGTTTCTTTTTTCTGCTAGGATATAATGGTTAGATATTATCGTATGAAGGGAAGACCGACACTTTGGGTTCCTGGGACAGATCATGCAGGAATTGCAACTCAGGTTTTTCGCTTCAATGTTGAATCCCTTAAGTATGTTCATGATGTTTCAGAAAAATTATGCTGGTTGGCCTAAAGAAAATCATCTTGCATGATATTTTGCGTTCTAGCTTTGTTGATACAGAGGTAAATAAAAATATCATTATAATTTTTGTCCCCGAGAAGCATAATCTGTATTGTTGTGTAAACTATATAAGAAACAAAGTATAATAAAATAACGCTGAATACAAAAAGATAATTACTATTTGGAATAATGAATCTATCAAAAAGAAATATTGTAATGAATCCTAATGAAAAAACCCAATGAAGAGAATTCATTATAATTATGATTTATTCTTTAGTGTTTACGTTTTTCTTGTCTGTCTTCTACTATGTGTAGTTGTAAAATCCTGTTCTTATCCTTATTTCTGTCATTGCAATTTTTTGAGGGTTGTTGTTTCAATTGCGTTCATTTAGTTGGTAGTTGAAAGAACACTTGCCGCAGAGGGAATCAAAAGGACCGAACTGAGTAGAGAAGAGTTCACAACCAGAGTGTGGAAGTGGAAAGAGAAGTATACCATCCTCGCTTATTTTTTGATTGAATGTCTATCACGTGAAATGATATCATGTCATTTACCCAAATTTTAGAGGACTGGTTTTTTATCATTTAAGAAGTTAAAATATGCATAGATACTTTCTTGTCTTGGTTGATTGTTTTGTATGTTTATTTGGTTTAGTTTATTTTTTTGGTGTAGTTAATTTATGTTCTCTTATGCTTTTGATAATTGATTGATCTGGCCATGTGAGGTATGGTGGGACAATTACTAATCAGATCAAGAGACTGGGGGCTTCATGCGATTGGAGCAGAGAACATTTCACCCTTGATGAGCAGCTAAGTCGTAAGACAGTTTACTATTCAGTAGAATTCTGGCTGATCAATGTTATTTGATGACTCTTTATATAGTATTTGTACTCCATATTTAGGTCAAGTATGCTCTTACTGTTTTGATTTTGTTTTTTTTCCTCTTGCTTTGTGTGTAATAGTAAGTTTTCATTTGGCTATTGTTGAGAATATGTGCTAATGACCCTTTCAAATGTATCATATAGTGACACTTTGCTTTTAACTTTCAACAGGGGCTGTGATAGAGGCTTTTGTACGACTTCATGAGAGAGGCTTGATTTATCAAGGTACTTGTTAGTTTTGCTATAGGCTTCTCGATGTTTTACTCAAACATGAAAATATATAACCATTTTATGTCAACATTAAGTATATAATTTTGTTACAGAAAACTCTTATAAGAATTTAGCTCACTCGTTCAAGATTCAATATAGATGTTTCTGTGAAATCCTTCTGTTTTGGGGAAAGTTGCTTCTTTTGTGGGGAAAATCACCCGCTAATTGCTATGGATTTAAAAATTTCACAGGTTTCGTGTGTTTGAGTTCACGTTGAACGCAAATTTATTTTTATTTATAGATAAAAAATAAAAGGCCTTTTTGATAATGACGATTCGACATTTGAAAATCCATGCATTGTAAGAAAAAGTTTGTTGGACGCAGATCTATGAAAATGTGGCAAATGATCCTTTTACTATATTGCCTCCAAATGACTGTTTCACTCTAGGTAGCGTGTGTAATGTCATTATCAATTTTTTCCCAGAATCTGCAACAAAGTGAATTCATTAGAAATGTTGAATGATATCATATTTATTTTATTTCTCTTGATATGAGAATTTAACTGTGCAAATAAAGCATTTTGATTCATTGAATAAACCTTGTTTACCTTACTGTGAGTTTAAGGCAAACTTTTTCAGGGTCTTATATGGTAAATTGGTCCCCTAATCTACAGACTGCAGTTTCTGACTTGGTAACTCTCATATTGCTTTGTCAGTTCATTTTCTTTTGTTTTCCTTTCTGTATTATTACAACTTTGTTTTTGGTAAGAAACAATTTTAGTATTTCAATTAATTGAAATAATCTTTAATTTTGTCCTTAGGAAGTAGAATACTCTGAAGAATCTGGTACTCTGTATCACATTAAGTATCGTGTTGCTGGAGGCTCAAGGTAGTTTCTATTTTTTGTCAAAGAATTTTCTTAAACTTTTACTTCAGGCTTTGTTGGCGCATAGGCACAAAACTTGAGCACTTTCTCAATTATTTTAAGGAAGGAAAATGTTCTGGAAGAATTCAAAGTCAAAAGATTGTGGGAATCATGTTAAAAAATAGCTGCATTTTTTTCTTACATTTTGTTGCCCTAATTCCGTCAATAGTCATTATTTGCAAAACAATTAACCCTCTTGTTAATGTTTTGATTAGTGATTTAGGTTGTAACTTACAGTCTTTTGGAGTCACAATGATATGTTCCCTTCTTATGTTTCTCTTCTCCCAGGAGCGATTATTTGACAATTGCCACTACTCGCCCTGAGACTTTATTTGGTGATGTGGCTATAGCTGTGAATCCTGAGGTATGCTCACTTTGCTTTTGTTGATGGTTTTGGTTTGCTTTCATTTTAAACATTAAGTAACAGGAAATTATGCTGTGGATAATCAGAAATGTGGTAATGATATATTCATTTTAACTAGTTAAAATACTTGCAAATATTTTCAAAGTTTGATATCCGAAAACAATTATACTAGACAATTGTAAATGCCGGTACATTATGTGTGAGCTGCAACTACGAAGTAAAGTTAGTATAAAAATAGACATCAATATGCCCCACAGAGACGTGGCGTCTCAATATTGCTTTGAGACTTAGATTAGTGTTCAATACTTGATCTTTAGTAGTTTAAAAAACTGGTGACTGAATTTTGATATTTTGAAATGGGTGAAACCCAACACACACAACACACCACAGAGACATGGTGCCTCAATATCGCTTCGAGACTTAGATTAGTGTTTAATACTTGATCTTTACTTGTTTCAGAAAGAAGGTAGTAATCCTTCTTTGAGAATTTGGATATTTTGAAATTAGCGAAACACAACACACACAAACTGTTAATGATCAAGTGAGTAATTGAATGGGTTTTACATTATTAGAAGCAGAATAAAGACTGTTTTATCTTTCTATTATTTTGTATGAGAACATAGCTTCCCCACGTTATCAAGGCATGGTTTCTCTCTAATTTTTGGTTGATCATCTCCATTTAAAAGCCTCATTGGTGATGGAAAACCAACCTTTGATAAACAGTGACAATGGGGTAATATTTTTGTTTTCCCCATATATATATATATTACTTCACACTAACTCATGTCTGTGTGCAAGGGTATTATTTCTTCAATGTTTTGTATTTTGTTGACCATAAAATGATTTTATGTGCTTAGTCTATATTATTGACTTTATGCTGAAAGTATCCTGCAGTATCTGACAAAAACTAAGCCTGATCCATTGAAAAATGTTGATTTCAGTTCCATTATTATTATTGTACGGCACAAAAAGTAGAGGATAAACTGCCATGTAGGAATTATAATATAAGGATAATGTTAGGAATTACCACAAATTGAGATAAGTGGTAGTTTTTCCTTCATAAGCTATACATTGAGATATCATTAAATTTTTTGTTATCATTTTACACAAATTTTGATGTTTACTGCAGGATGATAGATATTCAAAATATGTAGGTATGATGGCAATTGTACCAATGACTTATGGCCGCCATGTGCCTATCATTTCTGACAAGGTATAGATATTTTCAGCTTCATCATTATTCTTACTTTATTTCAACTGAAATCCTCTTTAACCTATTGCAATTAAGATATTAATTCCAGAGCATTTTTTTTCTTCTATGATTGCATCTCCAATGCTTAGAGAGATAACCGGTTCTTTATTAAATATGTTTTATACCTGGGCCATTTTTAAAAACATAATTACTCTCTTTGTTGGGGCAACCTATTATGGCTAGGAAAATAATGATATATTCTACATCTGAAGCTATTTTTTTTTAATTTACTTTGGTTGTCTTCCTATTTGCTATTGCGCTACCACATTTTATTTTGCTTTTGTTTTGTGTTACATCATATTTCCTCATCTTTTATGTGGTTCTTGACCAGTCTAGAACTCCTTATATTCATTTTTGTTTATTTAAATACATCCTCACAAAAAGTTTTTCGTTTGTGTTTATTTTTTGGTATTAAATTTTTAAGTAGCTTATAATGAAATTGAAGATATTCATAAGATAAAAATGGGAAAGAAAAGATGTGAAAATGAATAGAAGATTCAACTCTTGTAACAGAATCCAGATTATAGTTTGATGTAATACTCTTTCCCCTGATGAAATTGTTTCGATGAGATTTGGTATTTACACGTGGTACAAAAAGATGATTGTCAGTTGCTTTCTCTTATTTATTTATTTATTTTTGCATGGTAGTATGTTGACAAGGAATTTGGGACTGGCGTGCTGAAGATAAGTCCTGGCCATGATCATAATGACTATCTACTTGCTAGAAAACTTGGGCTCCCTATTCTTAATGTGATGAACAAGGATGGTACCCTTAACAAGGTTGCTGGTCTCTACTGGTAATTTTTATCGTAAACTTGTTTAGTAGAAAATTTTAGAGGCCACATAATTCATTTTTCTTGTTTCTTTTGTATACGTGCTCACATTACTAGTGGTCTTGATCGATTTGAGGCAAGAAAGAAACTGTGGGCAGATCTAGAAGAAACAGGATTAGCAGTGAAAAAAGAAACACACATGTCACGAGTGCCAAGATCTCAACGTGGTGGAGAAGTGAGTTACTCTTGTTCATGTTCTTTTTCTTCTAGTGTATGCTTTGAAGTTACTTTGTTCAGATTCATATAGATATTTTGGCTATCAATTTTATCTCTGTTCTCTTTTGACTATCAGATAATAGAACCTCTGATTAGTAAGCAGTGGTTTGTGAGCATGGAGACGTTGGCTCAGAAAGCCCTTCATGCTGTTGAGAAAGGAGATTTGACCATTATTCCTGAAAGATTTGAAAAAGTAAGGAAATGGTGATTTATTTATAGGTGGACAAGCATTTGGATATATGGACTTTGATGAAGTACTGTATCAATAAATATTTTACACCCACTACTTTCTATTTATTAAATTTTTTTGTTGATTACAGATTTACAACCACTGGTTATCAAATATTAAGGATTGGTGTATAAGCAGACAGCTTTGGTGGGGCCATCGAATACCAGTTTGGTACATTGTGGGGAAAGACAGCGAAGAAGAGTATATAGTTGCCAGGAATGCTAGTGAAGCTCTTGAGAAAGCTCATAAAAAGTACGGAAAGGGTGTTGAAATCTACCAGGATCCAGATGTTCTTGATACTTGGTTTTCAAGGTTTGTTAGGATTTCTTCAACAATTTTTCCTGTGATTTGCTTTTCATCTTTTGGCTGTGTAATTTTTCTATTATTTCATTGTTCAAGTATTTCTCATGGTACATAGAAAGTTACCTTCTGTTTACTTATAGTATTGGTCTTTGGTATTGTCAACAATTTGAGTTGTATTGTTGGTTAGAAATTTTAGTTACTGTTGTGTTGTCTATGACTTGTAACTATTAGGATCTTCTAAGATGAGCACACTTAAACTCCTAATATATAAATACTTGGTGGTTCTGACACGCAGATAAAACTAATGCTGCAATCATAAAACTAAATTAATATTTAAATTACATTTCTGATGGGCATAAATACTTGGTCAGTATGTTTGTCTTCTTTTCAGCGCATTATGGCCCTTCAGTACACTTGGATGGCCAGATGAGTCAGCAGAGGATTTTAAGAAATTTTATCCAACAACAATGCTCGAAACTGGGTATGCTTCTTTCACTCTTCTGCAATCTCTTGACATCATTTTCTTTCTTCCTAACTAATCGTTTTGCTCTAGACTCTTCGTACTTGTGATTAAGAAAATTTAAATTCTGCTTTTTTGCCATAGATGTAAGAGGAAATTACGATGTTGTTAGTGGTTGTAATTTTATTAAAGAAATATTACTAAGAATTTATGTATTTACTGAAAAAATCAATGTAGCCTGGTAGATTCGCTTAACAGCTCATAGTTAAAAATATGAATTCTTACGACTCATTCGAATATGCTTTCATTAAAGTGATTAATAATTTAAATATACAAAATAAAGTCTTTTCTTTCTTTTTTTTTATCTAGAATGCATTTTCATAACAGGAAAAGATAAAGTGGTTGATTTCTCAATGTCAACAGGCATGATATATTGTTCTTTTGGGTGGCAAGGATGGTTATGATGGGAATTGAATTCACAGGAACAGTTCCCTTTTCATACGTGTATCTTCACGGACTTATTCGCGACTCTCAGGTGAGAAGCAGCTCAAATACTCTCATTGTTCAAACATTGTAGTTGCTCATTCAGTTGCTTGCGTATCTTTATTTGCTAACCGAGTTGCTTATTTTTTAGTTCTCGGTTGCCTATCAGATTAACGCCTTGGTTATCACTTTAAAAACAAATGCAATCTGGAATGAGTAAAAAAACAAAGAGGCATACTTGCACAGGAGAAAATGAAAATACAAATGATTAATTAGATTTGTTGTCCAACTGAAGTATTGTGTGTTATATTTGGCTAAACTGTTTGCTTTTTGGCTTTTGGAGCTACCCTTTTGGAAGGCATTACCTTCCAAAAAAACAAGTAAAGAAAATGAAGCCATAACCGGCCCAAAAGGGAAAAAAACAGAAGCCCTCTGCAGAGATCGAATAACTGAAAACTGAGAAAACCAAACTGATATATTCAGAAACCGAACTTGCACTGAAACACTACCAAGATAATCCACACCATTGGATTTTCTAAAATAAGGCATCAATATATTATTTCAAACAGCCTCATCAATAACTCATCAACAAACAAATATTAGAAAAAAGCAGTGATGGTTAGGGTTATAATGTAGCTCTTCTTTTGAAATCTACTCATCCTAGTATAATATAGAACAAGAAAAATAAAATAATAAGATGTTTCACACTTCTGCTCACTAAGATAGAATTATAAACGTAAACAGTATCTAAAACCTCCACGAGAAGAAAATCCAAACAAATCAAAAATCTCATTTTCCTCAAAATCATCTCATCAACAAAGAAAACATAATCTTCATGGTATTCTCCAGGAATTTGCTCTTTAAGCAAATAAAACATAGTTTTTTTATCTTTTGTTTGCTTTCTCGCTCGGCCACTAGGTTATGAGAATCTGGATGTTGAAGGTGTAGAAAAGATGAGAATAAGGCGATACTCAAGGACAAATGGCGACGAACATTGACGATCGACTAACAATTATTATGTAAGTTGCGAACCAGACCACAAGCTAAACTCCAAGAAAGATCTGTGACAGTATTGGTGAAACATGGATCAATGACAAAATATCTGGTGGTGGAGGTGACTGAACGTCTATGACCGGCTGTGATGACTTGGGTGCAATGCTAACCCTAGTTGTTGAATGAGTTTCTGAATGACAACAGAGAATGCTGATGCTTTGAATTGAAGAACTATGACAATCTGAATGGCTGACGACAGTGGTTCAATTTTGGCGACCAACTATGAAGAAGTATAAGCAAAAGTCCAAAATAAGGAATCAAGGTGAACTTTGTAGATCACCAACACAGGTGAGCGTAGAGGGCGAGCGTCGCAAGTCCGTGGATACAGGCTCTGTGTCGTTCCTCTCCTAAAGTGTGCTTGAGAAAACAAACAAATATTTTGATAAAAATAAATGCTACATAGAGAAGTGACTCTGATGTCATGTTCGAGATATAGAGTAAGAGAATGATTGTTTGTATTATATCATTCTTCTCATAAAACAATTATACACTTGAATTATAGATTGAAATTCATTCTTAAGAAAATTACTTACTATGGAAATTAATTTTTTCAGGAAGCTGATACGTAAATAAACTAATTCCTAATTCAAGAATAAAACTCAAGGCACTGCAAAATGGAAAACAATTAAAATGTTTTTTTGTATACTGCACGAGTAAATCTGACAAGATCATTTGCCAAACAATTTGAATACTTTTCTGTATTCTTTCTCTACCATCTAGAATAACTTGTCCTATACTTCTTTTTCATTCTAATTTGATATATTATTGTGGAAGCCAAAGATATGTATTTTTACAACTGTTTGTTGACTCTTTCTTTGAGATTCAATTTCTGAAAAGTTGATGTGAAGACTAATTAGTCTGACCCCTTCATTGTTACTTCCTCCGATTATTTGTTCATTCTAGTTCTTTCAATTTTCCAAAACTCATTTTATTTGTAAACATCTTATACTTTGTTTCAGGGGAGAAAAATGTCCAAAACACTGGGGAACGTGATTGATCCACTCAATACAATTAGTGAATTCGGCACTGATGCTCTACGATTCACACTTGCCTTAGGAACTGCTGGTCAGGTCTGTTCTCTTTTGTCTTCTTTGTCAAGGATATGAAACTGATGTGTTTCTGGATGGCTGTTGAGATTACGCGAGAACAAAAATATAGTCTTAAAGTGTCATCCTCTTCTTCCAGGATCTTAATTTATCCGCTGAAAGGTTAACCTCCAACAAGGCATTCACAAATAAATTATGGAATGCTGGGAAGTTCTTGTTGCAGAATTTGCCTGCCCAGGATGACTCATTAGCTTGGGAAACCATATTAACTTACAAGGTTTATTCTCTCCCTCCTGTATCATACTTGTAATAGCTTATTTGAATACTAGTCAGCAAATATTTTGTAAAAGTTTCATTTGTTTTCATCAGAAAATAATAATATTTGATTGGCGATAGAGGTGCTTGGTCTTAGCAGAAACATGACCACTCCAGAAGGCATGAAATCCTTTTTAACTCATAAGTTATACAAAAACAAGAGAAGATAACATTATAATTGAGCAGATTTACAGAATGTTTCCACATACTACTATGATTTTTCTTATCCATAGATTTCAGTAGTGTTTACAATGGATCAAATGACACCGAGGCTTAATCTTTCTTTGTAGTGACATACTAGTTTAATTTTGAGGAAGCGGAGCCAAAACCAGAAATTCAGCCATCCAAATCCAAGGATTAAATCTTGGAACTTGTATCTCCCTATGTTATTGAAGAGGTTGATCCTATTTTACAATAAATGGCTGATCTTAATGGTTTTGGTTGAATTTTATGTAGCTAAACTTGTCCTTGAGTCAGATTTTTTGATATTTGGAGCACAAATATAAGATTGAGCAATGATATCCATGGAGTAGGTATTGATAGTCCTTAGCAACATAATGATACTTACCTTGAAAAATCATGAAGGAATTGTTGAGTCAAGTTGGTGGGTGCCACAGACAAATTTGAACCAAACCAAAAATATTATGAACTTTGACAAAATGAGAAGTAAACATACCTAAACTTATCATAGCTCTGGAAAACTCAGAAAGGCTATGGGCAGTTATAAGATAAGCCCTGGCCTTTATTTGCTGTGTGAATAAGGTCTTAGTATGTATGGCCACTCCATATGTTTCGGACTTCCTTTTATTAGTCTATTATCTTTTATTAGTCTGTTGGTTATTTGGTAATTTTGCTATTAGGTCAAGTCTGTCGTCTATTTAAAGGAGGCCAGTCCCTAGGGTTGGGCATGGATTATCAATAAACTATTATTTTCAGTATTTATTCTTCTCATCTAGTTCCCTATCTCCCCTATGGCCGGAAGAGGGATGGTTACCCGATCTCAGGGTAAACTTCCTGAGTCCGATCCTAACAATTTGGTATCAAAGCCGAATCCCTCTTCGGAATCTGATTCTCCGACAGCTCCGCTTAAGCAAGAAGATATTTCAACAATGTTACCCTTAATGCAGTGAATGCTGCAATTCATGGAAGAACAATCTAGGGCAACCCAAGAACAAGCACGATCAAGCGAAGAAAGGGCGCAACGAAATCACGAAATTTTAATGCAACACCTGCGTGAATCGCACGCACTACACCTCAGTGCGTCGTCGTCTGCAGGGTCACCAGCCGCACCG